>OY292526.1:14132519-14321693 GCA_958496365.1 Subacronicta megacephala | reverse complement strand
GGGTTAGTCTCGACATGCAATAGTCCATTTAAATAAAAATATTTAGCTTATTAAAATAAGGTAGTCAATAACACTGAAAACTATATTAAATGCATGCCGATTGTACCGCTATTTAACTTTACCTTTTTTGTGGTTGCATTAAATTAAATTGAATGTGGAATGTTTTTGCATAATATCGCTTCAATCATTGGTTTGATTGTTGCATTTCAACTACGAAGGCCGAGCTAAATGCTAATGGGAGTTTTAAATATAAAATACAATAATACACCTCTACATAATCCTTCGGCGATACAGGTGTGAGCACTATGATCCCATGTTTAATATAAGTCAACAGCTGTACGTTTCATAAGTTGTTTGGGAGCTTGGTATGTGAGCAGCGGCGATAGGCTCGCCCCTTAACATACCGGTGAAGTGTGGGTGTACATGGGTACGCTTCTGCCTAATCCTTTGGGGAATACAGACGTGATGTATGTGTTTTCGTCGCAGTGGCGGCGCGGCGCGGCGCGGCATGCGGCGCGGGGTGCCGGCGCCCGACCGCGGCAGGTTCGCCTCGGCCGCGCCCATGCACGCTCACTACCGACATCTGTGAGTATACCGCTCATACTACATATTACTACGTCACATAGACTTATATGCCCAGACACTGATTTGTTTGAGGATGGATGGGCAAGGCTGTTGAAGGTGTGCCTGAAGTTGTGCGAGAGGGATGTATGATCAGTCTTAGCTCAATATAAGTTATTATGTATCTTCAATTATTGTAATTGGTATGCACCGTTATACTTGAAGTAAAATAAAATAAGTAAATAAATAATAAAATGTCCTTGATGTGTGGTGCAAATATGGAGCTATTTATTTATATATGTATAAGTAAAATCCAGTCATCGCGCGATACATTAAATGCCACGTCACATGAAGACGTAAAACCGCCTTCAAAAAATAATAAAATAATTTTGTCTAAAACAGTTTGGGAAGTCGGTGACTTCTATTTGAGTGGGTCTTTTATTTTCGCCACCGACTTCCCAAACTGTTTTAGACAAAATTATTTTATTATTTTTTGAAGGCGGTTTAACTTTTTTGTTAAAAGTAATTTTATTTTGTAATTTTTAGTGGAAAGTTTTGTTTAGAAATACTTGCTAGCCAACTAAACGCACTGCTCCAATAAGACAGCGATGTTTCGGAGTAAACTATAATATCATCGCTGTAAGCAATTTTTTAGATTTTTGTTGATATTTTCAAAACTGCTCAACCGATTTCGATAAAATTTGAACGGGACCACCTCTGAAGTATAACCTACCAAACAAAAAACAATCATTAAAATCGGTTCACAACTGGCGGAGATATCGCGTAACAAACATACAAAAAAAAAAAAAAAAAAACATACAGACGAATTGAGAACCTCCTCCTTTTTGAAGTCGGTTGAAAATGTGGAGAAATTCGACATCACAGGCAGTGGTCTCAGTAACTTAGTTGGTAAAGCGTCTGGTGTACTTAACCAACAAGCCTTAACAAAAGCCTGCCTGATATCGAATTTTTCTTTTACTTGAAATTGTCTTTCATTAGGAAATTCATATATTTGTATATTAATCTGGCTTTACAATGGTGAAAGAATGATTAAAATCAGTTCACTAGTTTCAGAGTCTATCGATAACAAAAAAAAACAAATCTTAAAGACCTTCTGGTCGCCACTATTTCTTTACGGAACCACTCGCTGGCCTTATTTACTATTACATAAAAAAATCATCAAACTCGGCCTAATTCACGTGAATTTAGATGCTTCTAAAAATGAGGTATAACTTCATTCTTTCAAATTTAATTCTTTTTTATTGTAGTTACGTAACTACAATCATAATGAACTTGAAAGAATGAAGTTATACCACATTTTTAGTAGCACCTGACGTGGAATTCACTTGTGATCGGTGGCATGTGTTTAGAGCCGAATAATCTATGATTCTTCAAAGTGGAAGGCGGTAGCAATCGTTCCATATGAACCCACTGTTAGTTTTATATATATTGGACCTTTCAACTCTTAGAAAGAAGAAGAAAGAAAGAAAAAACTTTTATTTGACCAACATTTTCTCATGTATACTGCGTACTTTTTATTGTATTTTAGCATTAAATAATGCGAAATGTTCACAAAGATATGAATTTTCTATTTAGAAAGAAAATTTCTAGAGTGAAAGAAAAATTCGGCCTCTGGTGTACGTGTACTTAACCAGGGGGCCGCAGGTTCAAATCCTGCCTAAGGCCGGATTTTTCTCTTTACTAGGAAATTTTCTTCCAATAGAAAATTCATATCTTTTTTCATATGTATGTTTAACGTGTCATAATATGATTCCAGTCGCGGTCGCGGCGCGTGGGAGATGGGTGGTTCACACTTCGGACATTTCCCGCCAGCGTCACAGTACATGATGGGTAAATTAGTTTACTGAACCTACTTTTATATACTTTTATGACTTTCTTGCATAGTAATTGATAGTTGCAACTTTTTTTTCTTACAGTGATTTGATTTGTGTTTGCTTTTCTTTATTTTGCCAAAGTTTAAAAATATTTATTAAATATATATTTTTTTGTGGATGTGGATCGCACATTACCTACTAGTAATCTTGTTAACCCCTCGTACTAAGCTAAATGCTTGTATTACGAGTGGGTTCACGTCGGTAGTGCAATGGGTGAGTTCCGAACAGGCAACCACATGATCGCAAGTCCGACGCTCTAGCTATTAGGCTAACGCCGCTTTAAAATTATTAATAAGTTTCTCCAGTGGGAATAACTTATTCTGCAATAAGTTTATATCTGTGTGATTTTGGGACATAGTCCCCAAATGCCATCAAGCTCAGCGTGGCCCGACCTGCACACAACATAACCTGCAGAGTGCAGAATTCTGGGCCAACGTAGCTTAATGTTTTATTTTTCTTGTTCCCTTTCCATTAGTTGTCATACTATATGTTGTATGTGTATGTTGCAGGAGGCATGGGGTGGGGCGCGGGGCGCATGCGCGGTCCCCGCCCGCGCTCGTTCATGCGCTGACGCTGATCAGCGCCGCGCATGCGCACCTACATCGTGTTGTGATCGAGCGCGCCGGGGACATCTACAGTCTACACATCCTAAACCTAAAGACACTCATCTATGAACGATTTCGGCAGTGCTATTTATTTCGTGCCAATATCTTAAAAAAAACTAGCCAATACAAATTAAATTTGTATGTTTATACATATTCCAACAAGCTGGCCACATGGCCTGCCTCCACTGTTGGCCATAATTCTAAACAATGAAAGATTCAGATTGATCTGACCAATAAAAAAAAACTTCTTAGTTTTTTTTAGATTATGTCTTGTGTACTATATTAATAAAGGGGTATTTCGACCCACAAGTATCTTCTATTGTGTCTTTTTTGACAGTACGTTAAGATGTGTAGTTGAATATTTGCAATGATCTTTAATAATAATTGAAGTTTCAATGAAAATTATATGTATACTATATAATGTTAAGTTTTGAGTGTAGTGTTTGTTGTGGGTGTACAACATAACTCCCGTACGATCGTGATGAATGAGTTCTTATTGTACTTATATCATAAGAGTAAACGAAGTTTCGTAAAAATAAAATAGTCCGTAATACAAAATACGCCTTTTTTATTTCTTTCCATATAATCCGGGGTAAGGGTTTTTAGTCCGTGGGTCACTGAGAAAACTTTCCAGTGGAGTCGGGCATGCGTGTGGTTCCTATGGGTCACTCATATCCTATTTACCCTTTACCCACTCAAAAAAAAAACAAACGGCTATAAGTCCCCCTTTTCAATTATTACCAATGTAATTTTAATCAAAGTAAGTAGGTAAGACGCGAAGAAGTATCAGCGAGATAGCGACGACCGACGTTTTGTCGTTAGTGGTAACTCAGGTTGGTACATTGATTGACACTACAATCGGTAGGTACAACGATCGCTGAATCCACATATGAGAACATATCGACAACCTCGTGTGCCAAATCGACATACCTACTTTATTTTTATCTTTTTCGGCTTTCACGACGTCCTCGTCCCGCATGACGAGTGATCTCGACAATCATTGCACGACGCTCTTATCAATCTATTACCAAAATATTAGGCTTATTAGTAACAATAGTCCTGTCTGTGATGATAGATCGATCCCAGTACAATGTAGCTCGACTATTATCGAGAACTCGGTCGGGTATTGCATGTAGTACGCGAACAAACTGTGATATATGTCGGATAATTCCCGGTTCCTCAACATAATTTTGTCGACCATAATTGCACAGACAAAAAACATTTCGTCTTCTAAGAGATATCCAAAGCGTTGACAGGATACGGACGCTAGAAATTATATTCCAGGTTCATGGAGTGCTCGATAAAAGCTTTCGTGTAGCTTTTTGTCATTCGTACTACTGTACCTACTGCAAATACTGAAGGTTTGTCCAGTCCTCTTCAGCCAACGAGAGAGGGGTACGTTCCTTGTCTACTGCAACCGCATCTCGATGCATGCTCACTAGAGATGAAGCGTATATACTAGAACAGATCCAAGGAACAGGTATTTCACGATATTAGCTGGCACCTATTCCAACTTTTAAAATACTCGATCCAACTAGTATCATTGTGCCTGCGCGTATAAATTTGAACCTTATTTCAATCCAGTTAAAAGTAAATATACTCTGTCTATTTTAACCAACACTCAATACTAGTCAATAAAATACTCGTTACATTTTGAAATACTCGATCCACCTAGTATTACTGTGCCTACGCGTACAAATTTGAATTTGAACCTTATTTCTATGAGCATTAAAATGACGCGACGCGCACTCGTGTTTACCAAATTATTGGTGTGTCAATAATTTGAATTTGAACCTTATTTTTATGAGCATTAAGATGACGCGACGCGCACTCGTG
Organism: Subacronicta megacephala; assembly: GCA_958496365.1. NCBI lineage: Eukaryota > Metazoa > Arthropoda > Insecta > Lepidoptera > Noctuidae > Subacronicta > Subacronicta megacephala. Next base: position 14,316,796 of record OY292526.1, on the reverse strand, counting down.
TTTACCAAATCATTCGTGTGTCAGTCATTTGAATTTGAACCTTATTTCAATCCAGATAAAAGTAAATATACTCTGTTTTTTCGAAGCAATACTCGATACGAACCAAATACTAGGCATACTCGACGGACTTTATACACTAGATACTTTGTAAATACTCGAGACTATACGATACGAATACGATCCGATACAATACAGAGTATCGAGTACGGACTAGTATTTTTTGGGTAATCTTGTTGGATGCCGGCTGATTACCATTTTTTTATTATAGATTACTATGAAAAATTAATTTTAATATACGGTACGATGTAGTACCTAGATAAATATTTAACGTCAACAGTCCTAAGCCTGTGTAAAGTATGAAGAGAAAATTCCAATTCATTACGTACTGCATCCGCAGCCGTACGCGTACTTCATACTAGGTGGAACAGGTATTTGGATCGAGTATTTATTCGGAATAGGAATAGGTACACCTAGTACGAAATTTACCTAGTACGACTCATCTCTAATGCTCACTATGATTTTTGGGAGTTGTGGTCAAGCGCAAGCCTATCTATGATATAAAGGAAATATTCTCTATGGCTGCACAACTGACGGTTGGCAGTTTTTTAGCATTTAAAAAAGTCTCGAACCCTATACCTCCGCTGGATATAAAATTGCATTACCGAAGAACGTGGATGATGGATTCGATATGTGGTTAGCATCCTACCCAAGGTATCAAGTTATTATAATCTTTATGGTATTTAATGTTAATGGAGTCTGCTCAACAATGGATATCTTCCCTATGATGACATGGTGCGTTGATGAGCGTTCATGTGTAATGAATTGCAATCTAATAAAGTACTGCATCTTTTTTTTATTTGGACTTCATTATAGGGGAAAAGGTTACGATGTGATGACGATTTACTTTTATATAACCCAAGCTAACCAAGATTATCACAAGTGTATAAGTTTTTTTTTCTGGCGAACACTTTTCCCAGTCGTCATTCTACAGTTACAACCTAGCCAATAAATCTTTAGTTTAAAAGTATACGCACCTTTATGGCGGGTAGACAGAAGTTGTAGCCGCCGTTGTACAACATGTAACTATGTATACATTTGACACAAGTGGACCATGAAACATTTACACCAAACAGTACATTAAAATACAACAAAACCATTTCACAGAGAAAATTAACACACTATATAATAATATTGTTCCCGCTACTACCTACTTTTTTTCTTCCTTGTAGCAATTGAGGCGACATACTACCTACATAATTACATATTCCGTTAAATCTTTTTTTAAGTTCGTTGATGTTTTTTTCGGTTGATTTGACACCAAGCCCTTTTGCCTAGTAAAAAAACATATTTCTAGATTTTTTCATTTTATTTTATAGCATTAACTAATTTTACAGATGATAAACATTTTATTTAAATGTTTTCCAGAAATAGGATGAATGATGACGTGTCATCGCCAGGACCGCAGTATCTACACATTTTTCCTGATATTTTTTCTTTAAATGTGTCACAAAATGTTCGTTATTCGTTTGTATAATACAAACCATTGACACTAGTATAGCCTGAAGGGTAAGGCAGGATTGTACTAAATATGTACACCCACATTTCGCCGGTGTGTAGGTCCCATACAATAAGGGGCGAGCCTATTTCACACTTTGTTCGACCTAGGAATCGAACCCAGGATCTCATTAGCTATCCATCCTAGCTAAAGGTGAGTTGTGTCTGTGGCACGGGGATACATACGGTCTCCTTCCTAGGGGGGAATGAACACAAAAGAAACAATGTTAGAAAATTTAGAAACAAATCAACTTTATTATCAAGATGAAAAAGATCAAATCATATCATATATTATAATATATAAGCTTAAGAAACAGATATGTAAACCGCGAGAATCACAGTACTGCACTAACATAACCCTTGCTTTAATATACCTTACTGCAAAACAAAACAAACGTCCACTATACATACATAATAAGTATATTATAATTTACATTATACATATCAAATAAAAACAAACTATCATTTTCGCGTTTAAACTAAAGAGTAACGTTGTAAAATTTACAATAATAGTATAATTAATACTCCACCAAGAATTTTCCGTAGCGCTTCGTTTACTATAATTGTCTTTGTTTTTTTTCCTTATTTTTGTTTAATCATTAAACGGTAAAACATCTCACTAACATAAGTTTATATTTACAAGGCCCGTGGGCACAGTCAGTTCAGTATAAAAGTATCACTCGCGAGTCGCGACATGGCACGGCGGACACTAGTCCCCTAGTCCCCGGGGTGCTCGGGGCACGATCTGTTCACTTCGAACCATTGGTCTATACATCTGGAACATACAAAAGGGCACATGTTAATATTTTACCTTCGAAGAGTTCATTTAGGTAGAGGTTTTTCTCTAGTTGAGAGTTTAAAACGAACAACGAATAAACTCAAGCATTTTTGGACAGTAAAACCAGAAGTGAGGATTACTAACAGGGAATCAAAAAATTGCCGGATTAGGAATCAAACCCAAGACTTCACGCTCAGAGGCCGCATTTATAATCACTACACCAACGAGGCAATACCAATTAGTTATTTATTGATCTAAAGTTAGTATTATTAGTCTAATGGGGTAGGCACTGCCATCTAGTATTGACTAGCATAATCACACATTTTGAATTTATCCAATAGATGGCGCAAGTAGTCATAATTTTGCTTCAACACACCAGGCTAAACAACCTTGGGCGCTACGAATAAATAATTATTTATTCGTAACTTAGGCGCCAAATTATTATTTTTTTATTAAAAAAGGCAATAAGTAAACGTTTTAGTACTCAATTGTGAATAAGTTATTTTCAATGTCGAAATTTTCACTGCCATGCCTGTAGAGTCCGTCTGTACAGACGAAAATGTTGCGAAAAAACAAAAAATAATTGAATTTGGCGCCTTAATACATTTATTTACGGTAACGTACAGCACATAAAGTAACTACAGATAGGCTCAGTAGGGTAGAGGCATGGTGAGGCATGGTTTAGGTCAAACACTCGAGTATCAGGCGACCTAGATCGCGGAGGGTCTTATCGGGGCTTTGTATAGGTCCCCTTTGAGGCCTACAGCAAGTCATCCACTGAAGGGTGTGTAAAGTAGCTATGTTGCTGAGAGGGTTTAGTGTTTTGTCAATACTTGTATCACATAGGGATAGAGATAGCTGATACAAATAAAGGGCTTTCTATATTCTATAGTTTCAGCCTAGTGTTACGACCACCATGTTAGATGTATATACATATTGTATTTTACTCTAATTATGTGGATATCATTAATTAAGAAAAACATCATCAGTGATTCTTTCGACCCTGCATAAATCTGCTAACCCTCAGTCGGCCAGCATAGTGGTCTAAACATGCACCTATAATTGTGATAGCAGGGAATAGGATGGTTCAGGAGAGACAACACTAATTAAACCTGGTCTCAAATAATTGCTGCGAAACGAAAAATATCCCAAAATAAAAAAAACACTCAGCTTTAGAAACGAATACTACACTGTAATAATTGCAAGATACTTATTAACATTCATAGTGATTACATTGCAAGTTCAACTAGGCAACTGTAATGCACTTCCTGTTAATCGTCTAATTATCGATAATAATCACAGTATGTACACCCACTATCTAGCGGTAGGATCAGATAACAGACGGTTATCGACAAATTGATTATGAAAACCATTATTTTGTACTAACTGCTTTATCTTCGGATGCATACGAAGTTTTAACAAGTGAATTAAAAAAAAATGTTTACGGTATTTTTTTTATTACATTAACTTGCACTAACTAATTCTAAATATCTTCAAAGATATAAATTGTAGCAAAAGAAAAATTCGGCCACGAATATATAATTCGTTAGGATACAAATTTGAAGTTTGACATGATCCTACCAGAAATAGCCTAGGAAAGAGGACCTTTGCCTTCACAGGCAATTTATTAAGTAATGAAAGCTAAATAGCGTCTAAACAGGAAGAATTATATATGAATCAAAAAGCATGTAAATATCTAGAAATAAAAGTCGAGAAGAGTTATTATTAAAAGTTAGGTAGAAGCTACACTTCTGGGCAGCAAATTGTACAGTTTGTTCGAAAGAACTGTGTTTATATGAAGCAAGCCGTTCCGAAATACCACGCTGGTAAGCTTCACTTTATTAATTGTTTTTATACATAAAGTAACGAAATTAGTAAAGAATATAATCAAAAATGTGAAACGTATATGACCAAAATTGTCTTAAACCGACTCTTTTTATTAAAATTTACCACTGCTAAACCATTTGCGGACAACTTCTGAACACACTGTAAGTGTTGGTAAACAAATAATACATAACGTGGATTAATCATATAATTAAATCTGAGTCAACATACGTGATGGCTTACATTACACCATGTGTCATACTAAGAAACGAGTTTTAACTATTATGATAACTGCGCAAATCGCCGAGGTTTGCTGTCCAAGCAACTTAATCGAGCAGCATTTTTAAAATTTAATATTGCTTTAATTACTTCCGGTTTTGCGTTAACACGTTAAGCAAAATTCACGTTCCTATTACGTATTATAATATATCATTGACTGCCTCGTTAGTCTAGTCACTAGTGGTGTTAGGAGCGCGAATGCTACGTAAGAGGTCCTGGGTTCGATTCTCAGGTTGAGGCGAGTTTTTCTATGAAATTCTCATGTTGGAGTTTGGATTTTTGACCGAATAATGGCAATAGGCTCGTCCACGCTATATAGCGGCGGAGTATGGGTGATTAGCAGTACAATTCTGCTCAACCTTCAGGGAATACAGCGGTGATAAGGTTCATAAGGTTATGATGTTGTAGTAGTGTCTTGCTGGTATGACTACGTGCCAGTATGAATGGATCGGCAAGACCGGGGAAGTAAGGATAGTACTTCCCATTCATTCATCAGTAGCAGTATGCATACTGTTGCATTTCGTACGGTGTGAGTGCGTAGCGTCGGAGGCCCAATTCCTCCCACAGTCTCCTTCCTTCTCCTTTTCTCCTTCCCCTTTCTACTTCCTTATTACGGTCAGCATTGCGTCAGTGATACCCCTGGTGTTGCAAGCATCCAGGCTACGGTATTACTATCAGGCGCCAGTCATCAGTTTGCCTACTAAGTGGTATAAAGAATGTAACAAACGACGATCTTACCCCTTGTGGTAGATGCAAAGGCAGGGCAGGCGGGCTATGGTGTCTCCGGCGGAGAGCTCCTCCAGGCAGATCACACACTCGCCCTTGGAGTCACTCAGCACGTCCTCTGAAACACCGCGTCATGGAGTTATAAGTAAAGAGGAAATAATAGGACGTTTTGTTAAACAAGGAGGCTCACACAACTTACTGGATTACGATTATTATGCTAAAGAAATATAAAATGTTTTGAATTTTATAACCAAGTTTCTCCAGTTAAAACATATCTTTTTATTTTTAAATGCCGGCGACGGTCAGCTATATAAGCAGACTTCAAAGAAAATCTTTTCTTATCGATTTAAGTATGTATTTTTAAAGTGTAGTAAAATTCGAATTAAGAATTGAGAAAGATTTATCAGTATAACTTATAAGTTAAGGTCTGAGAAGTTATGTCTAAACATTGTCATAAACTTCTATGAAATTGCCATCACCGTAAATTAACGCTTTCCGCAACATTTAACTTGACTCTCAAACTAAACCGCTAGTTATAATTATACAAATAGATGTTTTTCCTTAACTATACAATTTTGCGTAGAATGTCAGTATTTAATGTTATTATTATATTCAATGTTATTATTTCATTAAATCTTTTGATGCCTCGGCTTGACATTGCATTGTGATATGGGTATAGAACCACAAATAAAAAGGATTAAATAATTGTTTTGGCACTTGTTGGCAAGTGTTGTAAACAATAGTTATTTTGCATTACATGCTGATATGAATTAATGCTTAATATATCTTTAAAGATATAAATTTTCTAGTGAAAGAAAAATGCTATCTCAGGCAGGATTCAAGTTCAAGTTAAAATGTTTTTATTTCAAAAGCGTCAAATTTACAAGCGTCTATTGTTATTGTATCGTTATTGGCTCTAGTTGCACGGTTTGGTCGCGGTATCTTAGTTGCTACTTATTGGCTCAAGCGTTCGGTGTACATAACGTGACGCAGGTTTGAATCCTGCCTGAGACTGTATTCTTATTTCTGTATATAGTTACTAATAGTTAAAATGATGTCATTTCAAATTTCTTATCGCAAAACTTCTCCATCAACAACACGAAAACAGTAATCACAGAAATGGTAGATAAGTATAATTGTAGTGTTATCTTGTCTTGTCTCGGCATTTCTGCATAAATGTTTAACGAGGTATTTCACTCAAAGTCTTGCTTGTAATTACCGGGAAAGCCCCTGTCCTGGTTTAAAGTGCTTATTTCCTATTACCCGGCAAATTTTACTGTGAATAACAGAGCGCTGCTTTTTGAAATCTCTCGTTGGCAGTTACTACGCTCATTAGACTTGATGAGTAATAAGTTTTAACTGAGAAAGTTAAATATTTGTTAGAACTTAATGCAGTAAAAGCAATATAATACAATTCATAGCTTCTTTGAAATAATCGCATCAATAAGCTTATTCCTTTCCAGTAACGTTTAGAGGCATTCGCGGGTTCGGTATAGATATTATAAGTACTTAAAGAGTTCTATAGATAAATCAACCAATCTATAGAACTCTTAAAATGTATAACTATATAAAACTCGTAAATGTCTCATAATAAAATTGAATAAAAATATTTTGGTTGAACTTTAAGGCTAAAGAGTCGGGGTTGGGCGCGAAATTCTTTTTTTTTTTTTAATAAAGCTTACTAGCAATGTGGGTCACACATTACTAGTATTCTTGTTAACCCCTCGTGCTAAGCTAAATGCTTGTGTTACGAGTGGGTTCACGTCGGTAGTGCAATGGGTGAGGTTCGAACCGGCAACCATATGATTGCAAGTCTGACGCCCTAGCCATTAGGCTACCGACGCTTCATTTATATGAAAAAATTGGGAAAAACCAAGAAAAAATTGAATTTCGCGCCCAACCCTGACGCTGTATCCTTAATCAATATTAATTACAAAATATGTCCTAAGTAGTGCGTCTTTCTTCCTTAAGAAAGTGATGGTTTAATTTTAAATTCGTCCCATTTTTTTGGCTTTGGCCACATTTCGCCATATCAAATTAGAACAGACGTTGTATGAGATAAAATAGCCAGAACTTATTCGGGCTCGGTGACATGAAGTCTTAGAGCTAAATTAAATGGTACCAAAAACATTGAATAATATAGTGTTACTAACCGTTATAGGAGAGCCGAGGCCTGGTGAGACACATGACGAGATGGCATTCTATGTCGTCCGGCAACACAAACTTGCTGCACACCGGACATTTTATACCTGAAACACAAACAAACACATGTTTAATGTACATTCTGGACTATACGAAAAATATACTAGTGTTTTGAGACATTTTCTTTCAGTTTTGGTCAACCTCCAGACTATTTATCTAAGATAAAGATATTTATTCGCCAAAGATATGGTACAAACGTTATTAAATATAGAATTAGTTTTCCGACACATCCGCCTCTGCAAGAGGCATACGAATATTTCTAGATTACATTACTACTTACGCAATAGATGAAAAATAGTTTAAATTATATACTATCTATGTAATGTTATGTTATAGGTTGCCTATGTAAGATTATGCTCCTGTAAAACCATAAATTATTTATCTACTTCAACTTCAAAGTTGTCAGTTTCATTATCGACGGGAAGTCAGAAGTGTAAGTTCAAGTAAATCTTCCGCAAGTTCACATGTTTCTGATAATTATTTACTTTATCTTTGACGCATTGGAGGAGAATAAACTGAGATTTTGTCATTAACAAGATAATCTGGAAAAGGAAATGATTAAAATAAACTACATATGTATATGTATCAATAATTGCCAATAATCAGTAACAAACAGTTACAGTTATCCAGCAGGTTTAATACGTTATAAACCTGTTTTACTAGAATATTATATTTATATGAATTCGTAAATAAGTAAGTAGATAAGCTTTATTTGGACTTTATCTCAAGGGCTCGGCAAATATGGCCGCCGGCCTGTGTCATATAAAATTCTGTATGTCCGCGCCATTCCACGTAATCGTGTACGAGTGAGCCCATTTAACGCCCTTTTCGTATGTAGGTACTCATTATGTATTTAAGACAGTGTAGGATGTTTTTCCTTTAAAGGACAAATACAGAAGTAGTATAAAAATAATCGACGTTGACGTGGTTTTATGAATTACTTCTTTTTAGTCCTTACGTTTGTACATAAGTATTTGAAAGAGAGGTCTGGAGCTAAAATAGGGACCATTTCAAAAATTTATATAAAAATTAATTCCTTTCTTCATTTGTCACCCCATATTAACTTGAGAACGACTAACTTACTAATTTAATTCATCTTTTTTTAAGTTTTATACGCTGAAGACGGTTCTTACGAAAACAAAAATTAGGAAAATTGGTGAAAACGTTTGTCGGGTTAGCTAGTTTCAATACAAAAGAAAAGTCGAAGACTGTTAACAATCGGCAAAGATATCGCGCAACATATTAAAAACATCCAACATAGATCATACATATACAAAATATCTTTAAAATACAGTCAAATCGAGAACCTATTCTACCCCTACCTTTTTTGACGTTGGTTAACAACAAGCATAATGCAGCTGTTTCACCTTTCACATTTAAATGATTAGGTCCTTATAATCACATCCACTTATTCACTAAAATTATAAGTGTACCTTTAATAATTCCGGTATGCAATTAAGGGTTATTAAGGAGCACAAACAGGTAGGGTAGGTACCTAGTAAGTACCTATAGTGAATGTCAATCAATACAATACGCCGAGCGTTGTTATATTAAAATCGATATGAATTTGTAGGGAGTGCTTTTTATACTCAGTTATTATTGAGTTTTGAATAAACCTATGTCAAGTTTTCAATGCGTCTGATTGTTGTTTCTCATAGTATTTTTATTTCACAATGGATGATGCCATTGTTGTTACTAATGCAGTTTGTTAATAAATACTTTCCATGCGTAAAATCTTTACGGATGGTCCGCTATATATTTACCCTGCTGCCACCTCGAATTGCAGATGATCCATGAAGATTGTCTGCAATGTTAAAAAAAAGAAGCTGGACTACTTCAAAGGATCTTCTATGCCATGTCCGTCTAATACTGCATGCAATGTCTGCATTTTAACCAATTGGGCAGAAAAGCTATTAAAGTATTAATAAGTCAGACCAATTAGGTACGTCCTCGGACTCGAACCCACGAACTATGGTATTTTGTTGGGCCCACTAACTCCACGCCACAAAGCCCACCACAATAGTATACACAGCGACAAGTGAAGCTATTCGATTGCACTACAGAAATCACCTCTATTGCAGCGAAATATCGACGGTTTAAATGTACGTAGCTAGATTATTACTAGATTCAATTATATAGAGTTAATAAATTATGTATGTTACTCGTTTTCCAGCCATTCATAATATTGTAGTGACTGAATCCAAGTTTATGATGACAAGCCCCTTGAAATCAATTGTCAAGACAGCTAGATAAATTGCACCTTATACGACGTAGAATACCTACTGTATCACGATTCACGCCTTCGGGTGATTCAATTCTCAACATCATTGTAATTCTGTTAATTATTTGAACTTTGAAGTTGATGATGTTTAAGATATAATATATGTATATTGTCCTATTGCGGGAGACCCGTACCCAACGGGTCTCCTCTCAGTACGAGAGGATTAGGCTATGATGAAATGATGATGATGAAATGTTATTTATTTGCGTAAATAGATATTTGAAAGACACTTTTACAAGTCGTTTTTTTTTTTGAACTAGCCGTCACCCACCTCGCCGTTATAGTCCACCAATTAATATTATTACCAAAAAAGCTCGTAAGAAATAAAATACCTATCAATGTTGGCCATGCAAATATGGCGTTCTTCAGCCATCTAATGGTAACAAGTCAATTACCACGCGCTGCCTAGCAGAAGCACTCGATCTAGACGCATAAAAACCTAGCTACCGAATTCTCACTCCAAAAAGCGCGCTATATTCAGATAAGTAATAGGCTCCGTCATATAGAAAACTGCATGCCATCATAAATATGATCTACTTTGTCAAATATAACTTCCACTTACCGATAAAACTAGGTAATACATTTTACAGAGTTCCTCTCCTGAAGGGTTATCAGAAGGCTATAGTATAAAACATATATTATGTCTGTTTATTTATTTGCCCGCAGGCTGTTTCAATCATATCCCAAAGGATTAAAAAAAATTATCAGATATGGTTCAGCGGCTTGGTGATAAATAAAGACGGACAGAGTTATTTTCGTACTTAAAATATTTGTATGGATATACCTTTTCATGCATAAAAATATAAAACATCTTAGTATCTTAGAACTATTTTGACACGTGATATTTTCTGAAGGTGACAAGAAAACAAAACAGCTATCTATATGAAATTTAAAGGAAGATTCATATTTTTATAAATAAGACGCATTGCTATATTAGTTTTATAAATTTCCTTTAGACTAGGTATAACGGTTAATCTTCTGTAATTGTTTGTGTGGTGGAGCCCGTAGGTCCCATCTGTGAGAGCACTAGACTGTGGTTAATAGTTCTATAATTTCGCCTGGCAGCGTCCGTTAGGGCACTTATTGTTTCACTTTTATTATGACGTCACAGTTAAAAACTAAAAGAAATATCTTCGCTTATCACTACATGCGCAGAGGGCCAATTTCGTGAAGTACTTTACAAGAAAGTAAATTTATTGGCTTTCAATAAATACCCGCCGGATTATTTTTATAGTTTCCACTGCTGGGGCATAGGTCTCTTAATCCACCACGCGGGCCCAGTGCGGGTTGGTAGATGTCACATTTCTTCGAATATTTGGTTCTAGGACATGCCGGTTTCCTCACGATATTTTCCTTCACCGTTTTGGGAGCAGACGTGATGAAATAATCTACACAAAGTAAAGCGCCTATGTGGGTTCGAACCTACGTTCTACAATTCGTAAGTCGCGGCCGTTGCCATTTGGCTACCACCGATTCAACTATTCTTAATCCTCTTATTATTACAATTTTATTTGCATGATCGCGGTCTTCTAAGACAAAGATCTGAATCATATTACTATACCGAGACGGTAGCGTTAGCATTCTGTCTCGCGCGTTGACAACAAAAACACGGACATCGTATTCAGTACCGCACGTTGAGAGTCCGGTCACGCGCGCGCCGCACCCACCGGCATACTATGAGGTTTCTGACATGTTTAACATGGAAACATTGTACAAGATTCCAAGTTCATTATATTTTAAATGAAGTTTTTAATTAAACTTGTTTTCGTAATAAAGTTAATCTCGAAATTGTTGTGTTTTGGTATATATTACTGTGTATTTGTAAAGTAATATATAGGAACTGTAGTCAACCCTATTTGTAAGTTCAGTTAGTATGTCCATCCTAAGCTTTGCTGCAATTAAAGTTAGTGATAAGGCCATCTATTGTATGTTTTGTGTTCCATTACAATGCATGTCCATTGTGACTACGAAATCATATCAGACTCTGCATATTACCGTTCAATACTATGGAAAATCCACCCATACTCGAGTAATAAATTTTATCTTTATTACCAGTCAGTACATCTCTGCCTAAGGTCTAAGGGATATATTATGCGTGATAGCATGTTTCATATTATACGCCTGTGGTACAGGTGTTTACAGGAAAAATAATACAGTGAAACAATAAAATCTATTTGTGTTTCCCTGTGTGGTGAGCTAAAACTAATTGGAAGCAAAACAGATTGTTGTGGCGGCTGTGTAATCGTTACTAATTTGTACACAATTATATTCGATGACGATAGCAAATTCAATGCAACCACCACATATGGAGGTAAGCAGTGCCATTGACTGTCTCGGTATTGTTAACATTAACTACTTATGTATAATAAATAATACAAAATGACGATAATATTAAGTGTTACGTTCACTTGTTACAACTTTACTTAACCGGGAATGGAAGATTGAATGATTAGATGACGACTATGAGGGATGAATGGAAGAATAGGACAGGCTGCGCTGACCTCATATAAATTGGGAAAATAATGGAAGGAAGGGGTAGGAAGATAATGATGATGAAATGGTTGATTATTTTGTAACAAAAATGTACAAATACAGGTCATTTTCTCGCACACAATTAAATATATAAGTAACGCAGCCAGCAGTAATAATCGGGTCGTATGATAAGCTTGATGCCTTTCTACAATTTATTGATTTTGCATACAGGTGCAAAAATTATCTCGTACCGAAAGATGTAAGCTTTTCATCGGTGTTAAAAGCGCGTTTTGCAAAGGCTTACGAAAATAGTCGAACACCTACCCTTTTAGCCAGCAAATACTTTTAGCTACTGGACCTCTAATCTTATCTCACCGAATAAAAACCCAACTAACCGACCCGTACACAACATACATCAGATAACCACTACACAGAGAACACACAGAAGCCCCACATGCGCGAATAGATGAATATCACAGCATTATCAGCATTCAGATTTTTTTATTGTATCAAAAACATTTGTACTTGTAGTTTTTGTGATAGGTATATTTTTATTCATATAAATTAATAATCATTTATTTCAGACATATACTAAGTTCATAGTTATTTTTTAAAAGAATAAATCAATGGCACGAGGGTGAATACATCATTATCACAATTACATAATTTTTACATATTTTTTTTATACGTTAATGTAATAAAACCCTTAATTAACCGGATATGGTTGATGAATAAAATATTAGGAATGTATTCCCAATATTATACTTATGCACCTGTTTTGAATGGGGCAGTCAAACCGTGAGTCAATCATCTTCAAAATGCAATTAAAATTGCAACTTCCTCTTACGCGTTGGAAAATCGAAGCGACTTTCTTACGAATAAAAGTCTGCACTTTTAGTCTGTAGTCTGCACTACTGTAATTGCTTTATACATGCTTTAAAATGAAGCGAGAATATTTTTTTTTGAACAACCTGTAAATCAATCATAGTCACTCATAATGCTTTGTTTTGTGCACTTCGTCAAACCGGATTCCGGGCTAGCTGCAGTGACTTATAAAATAAATTAACGCAGGTAGTATGTGTAATTTTTAATATCTTGTACTATTTAATGTGTACGTAATTTTAATACTTGGAAAATTATTGCCCTAACTATTGTACGATGGAGACTGTGCAGAATGATCTTTCACTGCGATCTGGACAAACCCTTGTGGTTTTTAGATTGTAAGTAATTTAAATGTTTTGTAAGCTATTTTGTTATAATAATAAAAAAAAAATATTTTTACTTCCGAGCTTTGTTTTTGGGTCTTCTGAACCTTCAAATTTGGTGGTTTGGACCCACTTCATCCGTAGTTTACACACGTACGGCCGAGAGTGACGGCTGACGGCCCATTGTGCCGGGTGCGGTCCGGACCGGCCTAACGACCGTCTACTGGCGCGTCGTGCTCTACAAATGATCATTGTTCTAGGTGTTCTGTTAACAATTGTGTTTGTTCAACTAAATGTTCTATCAGTTTGTATGACAAAGACGCGATGTTCACAAGAAACTAGATAATGAGTAGGCTTACCCTGATACTGATTTCTATTTTTTATGGGATAACTTGGCAAACGAGCAGGCGAGCTAGCTTATGCGATCAGCGATGGTAAGTAGTAATCGCCACTTATGATCAAAGGAGTTGCAGATGCGTTGCCGAGCCCATTTAACGAAATGTGAAGGAAGGGGACTGAGGAAGGAATTGGGCCTCAATTTCAATCCACTTCTTATCATTGCAGAGTACAGGGACAATTTAAGGAAAAATATCATCTCCATGAGTATAATTGGTGAGCTGTGAGCTGTCAAAATGTCAAGTTAACCAATCTCGACGCTTATTAGTAAATAAATGCTATTTATGAAACCAGTCTTGCTAGAGTTTCATTCAAGAGCACTTACTAAGTAGCGTCTCCAATGTCAAATAAATTGAAATTCTTTTCAATTATAAACAAAACTAGGAAAAAAGGTCAATAGAGGTTTTATGTTGACTTAGATCTACGTCTACCTCTTTGTATTGCTCGACCTCAAAACGAATAATCCTCTAACAATAACTGAAAAGACTACACAATATGCTAAATGATTCTTTGAGGAAAATTGCGGCCGACCGTTACAACTCCGGAATATAGAAACTTACATTTTTCTATATTTACCATGTCATGACATGACCAAACAACTCACGGTATACACATAATTATTTATGAAACGATGTGCTATAATTAGTTACACAAAATGATAAAAGGCTCAAAATCATTAATAACTCTCAAAGTTATTAATGAATAGTGTTCTAAATATTTAACCACAAATTAAGGATCTTATAGGAAAGAGGAGATTTGTACGAATATAGTGATAACGAGTTATAATTTTAGCTGAAAAGTTAAAAATTAAGAAGCAGAATTAAGAGGACGGGGGTGTGTTAAAGGTTATATTCATGTAACTTGAACGGTATTGCTAAAACCATCAATCATAAACACTGAACATCTGGAACCTTGATAACTAAAACAAATAACTTCACGGAACATAAATTGCTTTCGCAATGTTTGCGTAACGCACCGCAGAAATATATTATACTAAAACATCAGTAGCAAACTTGCTCCGAACAAACGACCGACAAATAGTATTTAAATTCAATTAAATAAAGATGTACGCTTTCCGAACGGATGTTGAAAAATTTGATGAGAAAATCAGGTATGAAATGTTATTATTTTATTCATAATTGGACGCAATGTGGAAACTGGTTCAAGAGTTTAATCTGGTATTATTGGTTAAACAAATATTCCGATTTTATTGGAAACAACCAAGGCACGTGTCAATTTTATTTTGGGCTTTCATTATGGATCATAATCGTACCTATAAAATTTTATTTCGTTGCTAGAGTTATGAAATCGTTTTAATGAAAATATGACACAGATGAAAGTAACTTGGATTAAATTGATGACTTTACTTAAAATCACTTTACGTCTTTATTTTTTTTAAAAGCCTGACCTGCGAGTAATTTAATATCATTGCCAATGGTGCTCAAAAAAAGCTAGTTTATGTTTCACACCATCGGACGACGAAACCATAATTTGATTAGTTGAAGTCTTGTTGACATGTAGGAGCGTCGGAGCTTATATAAACACAATAGCTAAATTTATTGGTTCTGCTGAATCGATCAGACATATTTTGTGTATACGGCTTCTAGATTAAATTTCCAATAATTAGAATATTGTTTAGTGAGTTCCCAATTTCCATTGCTCCAAGTGTATTTATGGAGTTACTAGGCGCGTGTAGAAATCTTTTTACATTTAAATGAAAGTTATAACGCCCAGGATCAGGCATAGGAACACTCACTGGACAAGAAAAATAGGACAGGAATAGGAGGATAGGAAAATAACTAGAACCATTAAAGTTTTAAGAACCGTCATAGGTTGATGTGACTTGGTTCTTTTTTTTTATCAGTTCGGTTGATCCCGCTGCTAGGCAAAGGCCTCCCTACCTTCCTTCCATTCCTCACGGTTTAAGGCTTTTGCGGCCCAATCTCTTTAATAGGAGTCCAGTTCGTCCCGCCATCTCCGCCTGGGCCTCCCGCGTCGTCTAACGCCTCGCGCGTCGATGTGACTTAGTGTTTAATCATATTTAATAATAAACTTCCAGATGTTCAATACTCTTGCTACTGACATTGCTGATCATCCTACCATCAACCTCAGGCTATATAGACTGCAGGATATCCTGCCGACGGTGCCATGAAAACACCGAGCACCCTTCAGTCTTAGAAGTGTACTGCGCCATGTGCGAGGAGTGTAAGCAGAGGCGGCGAGAAAGGTAATTAGTAACATTCAAAGTTAATCATGCGCTAAATCTTCATTTTTTCATGGGGATATTATGATACCCAAAAGAGAAAATGGCCTACATTCTTCTAACATACCATCACGCCTATATTCCCTGAAGAGTTAGACAGAGATGTACTAATGTACACACAGACTTTGCCGGTATGTATAGGTCCCATGTAATAGGGGGCGAGCCTTTTGCCAATTACCGGGAACAAATTCATACTCCGAGCTGCTACTGAGAATTACATAGAAAAACCCAATAACACTTTGCTCGACTTAGGGATCGAGCCCAGGACTTCTAGCGTAGCAGTCCAAATTAGGACCACCAGACTAATGAGGCAGTCTACCAGCATCCAATCGTTAATTTTAAAGGATGCAAGGTCGAACTACTTCTTCACGGACTACGGGTGGCGGAACACCGTTGGTCAGAGTGCGGGACGCGACCGATGATAGTTCGGAGGGGCTGTTCAAGTCACCGCCAATTACGCCACCTCAGCCGCCGCCGCCGGTGGTGCAGTACACCATCTCGCAGTACCAGCCACCGCCGCCGCGTGCGCCGTCAGCTCCGAAAGTAGCTCAACGCGAGAACTACGACCCAGCCCTAATCGGTAAAACTGATGACTATCTATTAGACGTTTGGAAAATGTTGGGAGTCAAATTGTCACTTCTATTTCAATAAACCTTTCCGAATACACCAATGTCAATTATTTTTAAGTAGTTCATGCTTCCAGTTCCTTTTAAATTTCCTTTCTTTAAATATAATATTATAATAACACTCGTTGGAGTATGATAATTTTTAGGATCACTTTCCAACCCTATATTCTTTATTTCTGGAATAAAATCAGTTAGCTTATTTTAATTAGTAAGAAGTATAGTGTGCTAAAGACAGTTTGCATTTTTTATTGGACTGAAATACACCTCCACAAGTAAGTGGAATACATAAATACATTTGTCTAGTACAGAGTAATAGTCGTACATCTCATTGTTTTGTGTTTTCAGGTTGGCCGACCGGTTGTCCGACACCACCCACTTGTTCTGATTCTGAAGGATCTGACGACACGGAGAGACTTGTGTATTCTCCTACCCCATTACCGACAACTACTCCTACTACCACAACCACACCAGTGCCAACCACGCCATGCCCTCCGGTGCCAGTGTGCAAGAAGAAGAAGAAAAAGACCATGATGCCGATGATGCCATGCATGCCGTGCATGCCCATGTGTCCTTGCCCTATGTACACTTATCCGAGTCATCAAAATTTGATGATGACAATGACAACGACGACGGCCCCAACGACACAGATTGATTATCACTACGTGTATATCGGGCTGCCAAAGAATGCATTATCGAGTTAGTATAGTGTCCTTGTGTATTGCTATCGTCTATTGAGTATGTTAATTAATGTTTTTCACTATTGCTTGTATGTTAGAGAAAATGTATGCATAGTTTGTACTACTTTTCTAGTGAGTGTAGGTAATGTAATTGTAATTTTATTTAGTTTCTAAGTAATAATTAATGTTATGAAGTCTCATGGTACTAGTAGTAATAAATTTAAGTAGTTTTGTATTCAATTCTTTACCTATGTATTAGGGTAAATTAAGATTGTGGTCGATCGTGTCGATTACAACTATAGAACCTTCAATTTAACGTGGGTAACATTACATTCGATAACCTTGAAACCTTGAGCTATGAAATAAGTGCATTTTGCTGTTGATAAGTATAACCAGACCTATTATCATTGGTACCTACCGATGATGTATATCCACTTACTTTACATACATTCTAAAGTTTTTATTTACTTATTGGCTTACCAACTAAATTCGATTGGAAGCATTCGATTTTGAATGTTATCAAGAAAAGAACACTTGGGCTCGTTGACATAACGCAACATATGACAGTTGAGGATTTGCGTCCAGTCAATAAAAAATGTGAGCCGAAGTAAAATATACTCGTGAAACTTCAACACACACACAAACACAGTAATAAATTATTTTGCACTTTTTTTTAAGATCAAATGTCCACATTTTTAACATTTCAAATAACTATCTTCGCCTATCTGTAGCTCCTTCAAAATATACTGAACGAGAGCACCAACTCCATACAAAACGCGTTAAAGAACGCGCATATGAATGATATTGAATAAAACAAAAACGTCACTGTACTTGTAGTCTTAAGAACGTGTTAGAAATGAATACTGACGTCATTATCATTCTCAATTAGGCTAATGAGGTTGATAATAAACTTATAGCCTTCGCGGTGAGAATTGTCACCGCATCGAGAGCGATGCGTGAGTTTCTTTTCGAGCGTTTTTAAATAGTAAATGCATCTTCTGTTTCAATCTACTGTGTCTTCGAACAGTTATTACATACGATAACTATCTTGTGGCCCTGAACCATCGCTAGATAACCTATGTTATATCAAATGTTAATAAATTGATTTTGATTTACATCTCACTTTGCCGCAATATATTACTTTCTTGGTGAGTGATGTATCCACACTACTACACTTTGTGTTTACTTCTATTAAAAATATAATTAACAAATGTCGTGTAATTAAATGAACAGGCTTCATTGGACAGGACTATACTACTGCTGTGGACGTTTATATATCAGTGGAGGAAAACTTATATTGAAGCCTTATAATGTCCTGTTCCTAATTTATCTAAGAGGCATAGCGAGTCACTTAGCCGTAGCTCGAAAAAAAATACATTCTTTCGGTCCTTCTTCTTTTCCATCCCCATTCGCTTCTTCTTCATAATTATTCTCTCCTTCGTGCTACCAAAAATAATCGTCAACTACTAGTAAGTATACTTAACTTGCGTGTTTGTGCGAACCAAGTTGTGCTCACCTGAAATGTTTATTAGCAGAGCTGTCAACCACAGTGTTTGAGTTCGTGTATTTAATTACGTGATACTATTCTACATACATTAATTAGTTTGGTACAATTTAAACAAAAATACTTAGTGTATTTATGAATAGTCGCTTGTATGTAAATTTCCTCTTTACGGGAAATTCCGTATAGTGTATACTAATGTCATTTTTGACATTTGACATGACATGAACCGATGCAGAACCGTATCACTATTTGCAGCGTTTTTTGTTGCGCGCTGTCACTATGCGACAAGCGACAACGTTTAATATAGTGATGTAAGGACACACTTTTATTTTACTAAGATGATATATAAGCAAACAGGTCGCTTGATGGGAAGTCACGTAGCGTATAGACGCCGGTAGCACGGGTGGCATCATTCGCACGTAGTCATCTTGAAACCTCAGTTGTTGGGCCTCATATGTTCAGGACTGGCTATATTACCCTTCAAACTAGACCACAATAAAATTATCAAAATCATGAGTATATGTCCGAGAACTGCCACTCCAGTTAACATACAGTTTCAAATTGCCTGTCAATAAAAAAAAATGGCTGCTTGCTGTTGGCCACCAATAGCCTTACATAGACTTCTGTGCAACCCGCTTCTGGTTGTATATCGAAGATCGCTTGTTGAGTTTAGCTAGAACATCGATCGCTTGTTATCTATCAAATGTGTGTTACAGATAGTGAGACCAAATTTGATGGTTTAGATTGATTGTATTTACTGTGAAACAATGTTGGGATGTTAGTATATTTATAGAATAGAATAGAATAGATTTATTTATTTGCATAGAATGTAGGTAAATTATATAATTAGGTGTTACAATATTTACGTATCCTTGTACATTCTGCCTCTTGGCATGCAAAATTTTATTAACTTACAATTATTCTTATATCTACTGAAAGCTTAACAACTTTATATGTGAACATTGTTAACTAAATAGACTTGTCACTTAAAAAATCTGACACAGAGTAATAGCATTTTAAAACTAATATTTTTTTGAGGTACTTTTTAAATCTTCTCAAAGGTTGTTCTTTAATAATTTTTGGTACATGATTATAAATAAGAGGAGCCATACATATAACACTCTTTCTTAATAATGCAGTTTTATATCTACCTGTGCATAACTTGTCTTCATATTGAGTTCTTAAAATTGTAGTCCTGTTTCTAGTATTTTTCAAAGTCGGGAATAAGTGATCATTTGTTTTAACAAAAATGCATATCTCTAATATGTATAGGGATGCAAGTGTCAATAAATTGTATTTTTTAAAAATAGGTACACAGCTGTCGGTCACTTTAAGATTAAAGATTGCTCTAATACAGCGTTTTTGCGCTTTAAAAATATTTTCTCTTTCGCTACAGTTGCCCCAAAATATTATACCAAACCTCAACACAGAAACGACTAGACTGTGGTATGCTATCAATACTGTCTGAGTGTTAACCCTTTTTGATAAACTATATAATGCATAGGCAGCTGAACTTAATTTTTTGCATACGTCATCTGCTTGACATTTCCAAGTCAGTTGGTTATCAATTGAAATTCCCAGAAACTTTACGATATTAACCTTATCTATCGCTTGTCCATTATAATTTATATCCATATTTGTGTCTAATATTCTTTGATAGAAATGCATTACTTTTGTTTTCTCTAAATTTATAATTAAGTTATTTTTATTAAGCCAATTTATAAATTTTTCAAGCGTTTTATTGACATTTGCTTCATAAGACTCTTTATTATGACATTTAATTATCAAAGTGCTGTCATCAGCAAAAAGGACCATTGGATTTGGCATTTGGCTAGGCAAATCATTTACGTATAGTAAAAATAGTAAGGGGCCGAGTACGCTGCCTTGTGGGACACCGTATTTGATATTTCTTCTAGTAGAAGCATATTTTTCTTCTTTTTTTGCTTTTACACAGACTCTAGAAATTTCTGTAAATTGTTTGCGTCCTTTTAGGTAAGTTTTAATAAGATTAAGCACATTTCCTCGAACACCGTATGTTTCAATTTTATTTAAAAGTATGTCATGATCTACATAATCAAACGCTTTTGATAAATCAGTAAATAAGGCACATATAGGTATTTTTTTATCAACATTTGGCATTATGATATTTAAAAAATCGAAAATGGCCATATTAATATTAGTATTTTTTCTAAAACCCTTCTGCTCGTTACATAAAATATTAAATTTTGTTAAAAATGCGTATATTGAATTGTAAATTACTTTTTCTATTATTTTGGAAAATATCGAAATTAAAGAAATTGGTCTATAATTTGTAATTTCATCTTTGGCGTTCTTTTTATAAAGTGGCTTCACCTTAACAATTTTAAGTTTTTCTGGAAATTTTCCAGCTGATATACACGCGTTAATTACATGAGCTAAAGGGGCAGCAATATAACTACCGACACATTTTATGACCTTTGTAGAAACACCATCATAGCCAAAACTTTTTTTATCTTTCAAAGATATAATTGTGCGTATGATATCTTGAGGAATCACTGGAGGTAAAAAAATAGAGTGTGGATTTTCCTTTATGACATTTTTAAACTCACATTGTGTTACTGGAGCGATTTGGTCTACGAAAAAATTATTAAAAGATTCTGCGATGTCATAAGGATTAGTTAGTATTGTATTATTGTATTTTATTTGAGAGATAGGTTCACTTATACTTTTATTGTTTTTTATTATTTGCCAGACTGTTTTAGGTTTATTTTTAGATTGATTAATTAAGTAATTATTTTGCGATTTCTGAGTCAATTTAATAATTTTCTTAAATTTACGCGAATAATTGATGAATAATGTCTTATTTTCTTTTGATGGTTTTATTCTCTGTTGCCAAAGTAAATGTCTTTGTTTTCTGCTACAAATACGTATGCCTCGCGATATCCAAGTAATCTTTTTTTCAGATTTTATTCTGACTTTTCTAAAAGGAAAACATAAATTGTGTAATAATTGAAAAATATCCATGAAGTTATTATATGATTCATCAGGATCCTCTGTATTGTACACGTCACAAAATGATAGATTATGGAGATGATTTATAAAAGTATTAAGATTTTCCTTGGAAGTGTCTCTTTGCATAGTGTGCCAAGATTTTATCAAGCAAGTTTTGTTTGTTTTCACGTTTATAATTTGTGCAGTATGATCTGACAATCCAAAGTCCCTAACCTTGTATTCACAACTTTGTTTAAAGTTGTGAGCAAAATTATCAAGACAAGTATTGCTAGCTAGTCGAGTTGCTTCATTAATTTGTAACTTTAGATTGTAGCTTAAGAGAAAGTATTTAAATTCCAAAGTATGTCTATTATTTTTTAGAATATCTATATTGAAATCCCCGCATATAATAAGGTTTTTATTTTTTATACATACTTTTTTCAACATAGCATCAAAGTTTTCATAAAATTTATTTAAATTTGTAACTTTGGGGGGTCTATACACGCATATAATAATTAACTTTTGTTGCGTAAGTTCAATAGCGCAGCATTCAATTATTCCCGCTATAGAGCACTTCCTAATTTCCGGCATTTCTTTATATTCGTAACCAATTTTAACTAAGATACAAGAACCACCACGTTTTATATTACTTCTTGCATAGCTTGCTGCTAGTTTATAATTTGTTAAATAAAGTAACTTTTCCTGACCGGACATTATAAAGTGCTCGGTTATACATATAACATCTATATATATTTTCTCGCTTGACAATTCCTGGACGTACATAGTTAAAAGATCCGACTTGTTTAAAAGTCCAGCAATATTCTGATGAAAAATACATAATTTATTAGAGAAAAAACTGGTTAGAATTAAGTTCAATTACATTGTCTTGTGGTTGGACCGATCTGTTGTAATTAACAAGTAATAATAAGTTATTAAAAATGTTTTTCATTCCTCGGTTATTCAATTTTCTATCATATTTAGAGAACATAGTAAAGTCGTATAATAAATCCAAATTAGAGTCCAGCACCATGGCGTAATTTTGAGACTGAAGATCCAAAGAAAGTAAGCTGTTAAAAGTTTCTATACGCCAGTTAAACATTGTCGAGTAATCGCTCAATTTAAAAGTCGGTACGCACAATATTATATTTGTATGTTGTATTTTTTGCAATTCTTTTCTAAGTTCTACTACAATCTCAACATAATTTTCTGTTTTTTTGAAATCTTCATCTCCTATTAGGACTACACAAAAGTCCTCCATTGAAAAATCTTTAACCTTTTGACACAAATCACGAATAAGCTGTATGGTTCCACAATTAGGTTTGACATAATGACATATTTGTGAACATTGAAAAGTTTCCTCAGCAATTGATAAAACGTTATTAATTTTATTGAAATTACTACATCAAGTGTAAGTGTGTTTGTTATGAACTGTTTGTACCGGATGTATAAATAAGGAATCTTATTAAAATTACACCATTGCCACTATAGAGTTTTCACATATACTAGTATTTCGCAACACTTTAGTTATTTGCTGAGGATATTGTCAGCAGTCTTATAGTAAGTGACATCCGAGCCTTGCAATACAAATAATATAGATTTAAAAACGTGGCCGTGCCTTAAATAGCGTACTCGTCAATAAACTATAGACAATAACAGCAGCATTAACTTTAAAGGAAAACAATACACATCAATAAAAGTAATGTTGGAGCCGCGTTCGTGATCGAGTGTCGTAAGCCAAGTAAGCCAACACCAAGTTGAACGAGCCAGTACCATTACACATAACTTCGATAAGTTTTGCGTTTTCGCCTAGTTTCTTATCTATAAGGTATACCCTCGTAAGCGAAACTCCGAGAAACAATTGATTTCAAGATTTCGGGTATTTAGCTCATGAAAAGAGCAAAAGCCTTTTATCTAGAGAAGGCTCATCCTGCATGGACCCCTAGTTTGTACACTTCCTCATTGCGTATTGACAGATATGTTATACATCATGTAGTCTAGGTTTCCCCACATTTTTTCCTTTAACATTAGTCAGTAGCATTACTTGGAAAAGTATATTTGTCATTAAAACAATATAAATGTATATTGGGGCTTGAATTCGAAGCCTGAACAATTTTTATTGTGTAATTGGGTGAAGGATTTTCATCTTTTGGACTTATCATGCAGATATCGGCCAATCAGGGCTTAAGATGTCAGTTGAAGAGGACATTGAGTGATTATATCCAAAAGAACTTTTAATTAGGTTTTATTAATTCGAAACTTAAGAATGTTTTGAGTGAGGACGAAAGAATTATAGGAAATACTAAAATGATTATTGGATTGTATGAAAATGATTACAGATAACACACTCAGACTAATCAATCAATCAATCATAATTTCAATCATTCAAAAGTAACGGAAAAGCATAAAAAAAACATTAATCTACGCTGACCTCACTGAATAAGTTTGATATATTCTAATGTTTACACAAACAAAGTCCTCGTACTGACGACCAACTTTTTTATGACTTGTTCCATAATCGTTTTATTACAATCAATATACGAGTACATTGGCTTCAAGCTATTTGACCCGGGCACACGGGTGACTAGAATTAGAACTAAAGGTATCGTAGAATAAGAATAAATTTATTACATTTAGGTTACATTATTATTGGATTTACAAGTATTATCACGGAGATATTTTCCTGTAGCTTCCACATTAGGTCGAGCCTGTCTCGTGGAAGCTTGAGTCAGTTTTTGGTTCAAAGAATTTACTGAAACTGAATTAAGGACCTAAACTTTAAAAACTTTAAATTTCGAATAATTTATGTTTTATGCTAGCCAGCAAGCTCGGGGAGTGCAAGGACCCAGGTAATAGTCAGAAAGCCTGACAATGAGTCCATCATCGGAATATTGCTATTGCCCAGAAATTGGGTTGCGGAGATCTAAAGGCATTGAAATACTGATATTTTAGCATCATCTGGTATACCACAAGCCGATCCTAAATTAATTGGGAAGAGGCTTGGAGGATGATGAAGTTCATAACAAGGTTTATTAATCTTTTTGTATTTTTTAGTCATTTTCCATGCAAAGATTATTAAGTTATCTTAGTGAAGGATAAATACGACCGCGGGCATTCGCCTAGTCGAAATTTACCTTCACATTTTTTATTTAAGTCTTTGAGGTGACGTTAGTATAAGGTTTATCTATGTTATCGTCCCTCGCGATAGTAGAATTTTTACACAAAAACGGTGACCCTCCGAAGGGTCGTAACAATTGTTTTTCTACTGTTTGCTTATTGTTTCAATCCAGAGCTTGAGGTTAAACAGGACAACGACTTGAATATGACGGCCATTAACTGTTGAGCGTGTTGCTGCGACTAGGGGCAGAAAACTCTATGGTATTATACATACATTCAAAGTCAATGGTCTACCAAAATATGATAACGACATCGATATAAGGATCGATGATCATTAGACACAGAAGACATCATTAATGTGTGCCCCTGACACCGATTGGTGAACATGGGTACATTAGCCTCCACAAGTCATTACTTTTAAAGTTACCCTTCCTTTTTCGTCTGATTCGTCGTTTCATTTGATTCTCCTCTCGGGGTTCGATGAAGCCGGGATAGTGGAAATGACAGTAACTTTGACTTTTACAAAAGCTTTAAATAATTCATTGACTCCATACTTAATTATTATATTGTTTTTGATTCCACAGTGAGCATCAAAATATTAGGTATCGAGCAACTTCGACTAGTAATAATTAACAATGTTTGTACGAGTATAGTCCTAAAATAACTTTCCTTAAATAATCATAGTTTTATCCTGGTATTACTGTTATCCAATTATATTAGACTAGTTATGAAGTTTTAAGGAAAATATACTTAATATAATGCATACCATATAATATCCTCCTGGGCGGCCGCCGCATCTGAGCACCATAGGCCGAGTCCTGCTCAGCATCAGGCACACATGTTCCTATTATAATACCCATCGCCACCATACCACTTGTCCACACACACATCAGAAAACTCACAATAACCTCATATTAAAAATTACACTTGAGGACAAAAAATGTCACACAACACATTATTTTAATATACACGGTATAATTACGGTAAAGTTTTTATAGAAAAATATTATACTGGAACGTGCGTTCGTCGTTAGAGTTGGAATGTAACTGGCTGTGGTTTGTTACTGGCGTGTTAGGTGATTAGGTCGCGAGGTCCTCGTCACGTTTGGCACGCAACTCGTGACGTCACTGCCGCGCGTCACTTGTCCAGGACTGCTTTACATTGCCTGCCTTGAACGTGCAAATAAGGTGATATTAATAGAGTCGGTTAATGGTATTAAACGCGGAAAAGTAGGCTTCGTTGTTGGACTTTTTAGTACACAAAGAGTTAATATTTTACATCTGGACATGGCTATTTCTGGTTAACGTAGTTTTTATACGTCAGAATGTAAATGAGAAATCATACAAATAGTTATTAATATCGACATAACTTTCGCCCTACTATATCTTCCTTTACACTTAACTTCTAGGATCATATGTCAATGTGTAGTAACAAACGTTGCTTGAACAGCCAGAGAATACAAACAGTCCTACGTATAGTGATAGAGGTGTCAGTGAACTAATAAGATTCATAAGCGTTAGGCTGGCTGCGACGAAAATAGAAACGGATTTCAGTAATTTGATTAGTGACGTGCGAATTCGTCCAAATGGACGACGTATAGTGATGTAATGAAGTAACCGGTGACATTTTGCTTTATCTTTTCCGTCGATAGTCTTGAAATTACAAGAAATGTTAGGAAATATACTTATTATCCTTGGCTTATTGGACACAATTCCACTAGTTATACCGCGAATTCGGCAGGTCACATCGCCACAACCGTTACGCCGCGTGTTGTGGGTTCGATTCCCCCCCGTGACAAATATTAGTGTGTTCCCTTGATATTTGTTTCGAGCCTGGATGTACTTTGTATGTTTTTGAAGTCCCTGCTACATTTTTTCATGAGTAAGTTCTTATCGCCGCTTATGGACATCTGCAATACCAAAGGAGTTGCAGATGCATTGCATAGCTTATTAAGGAAAAGAGCCCCTCTCTTTTCCTTAGGAGAAAAGGAGAAGGAAGGGGACACTCATTTTACGAAACGCAACAGCATGCATAATGCTATTTCACGTCGATTTTGTGGGGATTCGTGCGGGTATAAAGGGCTTGTGTGATGTCTTGTTAGGCGAAAAATGATACGGCCTATTGCAAGTAACAGTAGGTATGAGTTTATTAATAATACTAATTTGTAAATGCATATTTTTGTCAGATGTCACTTGTGATGTTAAGCGATAACCTATGCCTATTACAACTGCAAATACCATACAGGGCACGTACTCTTGCAACGTGCGGTGCGTGTCATTGCATGCAATCAGCTTCATTATAGCCGTCGTTAAAGACACAAAGTTGGAATTTCTGTGCGTAGAGTAGACAGAAATGTATACATAGTAAAATATCATCACGCCTATAAAAAAATATTATGCAGAAGTGTATAGTTAAATAGACACAATTATGGACCCCGTCGGGCACAGCAGATTTTTAAAAGTAGGACAAGGAGAGCACTTTCCTTCTGTTTATGATTAAATGTATTATTATATTTGTCCTACTGCTGCACAAGTGGATCAGTATGTTTTAGGCATGTAGGAAGCTTTAGAGGTGAGTCGAATACCTGCGCACAAATTCTGACTCCAAGCTACTTGAGAATTTCCCTCTAGAAAAACCCACACGAACACTTTGCTCAACTGGGGATTTCAGGATCACCAAGCAACAGCACTCATTACCACTAAACCAATGAGGCAGTTAAAAAAAATATAGTGGTACTAATACATTCATATAATTCCATCACGAAATTTTACATATATTACTTGCAAGAGACTTGTATCAATAAGTCGGTTAATGAACTAATGAAAGCGAGTCGAATCATTTGTCAACATATTTTCTAGACTTGTATGCTGTCTTGTGTATTCGTATTTTGGATGTAAATATTGAATCAGAATGATAGAAGCTTGTATTAAAACTAAATAAATTCATATTATGTCAAGTCTTATTTCCCAGAAGGGTTAGATAGAGGAGGTACCAAGGCCGACTCTCTGTCCGATAGTATATTTTAGTCCATTTCCGGACACAAACCCAAACTATGAGCTGCTACTGCGAATTTCATTAAGGTAGTTTTAAAACTAAATAAACAGACATATTAATACAAAACTTTGAATCGTCTCCTAAAGAGAAAAATATGCCTTTCCATTAGAAGAGAAAACAGGCGACCTTTACCACTTTTAAGATATAAATGTATATCTTGAAACACGTTTAACATGATATTTAAAAATAACTAGATATTTCCTATGCCGTATAGAGACCTCTGGCGGCTATTATACCTATATGTATTAATTCAGTAATTAGTTACTTCAAGAATGAAGTCAAGGTTTCGTCTAGATAATTCAACCTTTTTTCTATAATTCTCTCAAAAAGATGAAAATCTTAAAACTTACTGGTATTTTCCTGAAGAAAATGAGGCCACAAAACTCTTCGAGGGTCAAAATTTATAGCATTAATCTATTAATCAAGTAACCTCAACAAGAAAAGGTTAGGTGTGAAGGCGTTGCGTGCTGCTAATGTTGCTGACTGCAACCTGGCACAGATCTGATACCCTTGTTATTTAAACCAAGCTACCAACAAAAGATATTTAAAGAAACTTGAAAGGCATTCATCTCTTCTATACAGATATTCTGCTTTATAAATGCATATTGACAAACTTGAATGCATGTGACTTCACAATACTCGTATGATGAAACAACAATATCTTCGCTAGTACGCTGAATATATAAAGAATATACACTGAATATATTTTTGGACAATAGATACAGAATTGAATGGCAGCCGAAATACAGATGAACGAGTACGAGAAAAAACCTTTATAGAGCAAACCTTTGACTTTGATGAAAGACAAATTGTTAAAATAAGAACAAAAATCTTATTTTGTAACCCAGAAAAAGTCCAAAGTCACGGAAGTCATCGGGTAAACTTCCGGAACGCTACAACTTCATCAATTAGTAATACAAGAACTACTGCTGCCTACCTCAGAAAGGAGACCGCAATGAATAAATAACAAGCAACGACAACCACCGCTTGTTATCCGCTATCAAGTTGAGTATATAATGATTACCCTTAAGGGAACGCTGTCATTTGCGGAGCCGTGAATGAGGCTACCTCGACACGCAACGCCACAACACAGCAGATTTTCACGGACAAACTATAAATAAACAGTATACTCCTATATCTTAGCCCTAGTTTCTCTAGAAATACATGTAATGTGTACTTTATTGGGCTCCCAGTGTATCCAAACGACCTTCTCAGCTATAATAATAAATATTTTTATAACCCTAATAGGTGGAATTGTGTAGTAATGTTTTGATATTTTCAGATAGAAAGTTTATTGTGTTTGAGTCGGCAAATATACGCGCTAAAAGCTATTTCAATCAAAGTAATTCTATTTATTGGATATATCGGAATACCTATACAATAATATTAGTTCAATCGAAATCAAATACGAGATCTCTAATATACACCATCTTATAATAATCTATTATAGACCGCAACAAATGACGGTTGGATGATAAAAGTAATCATTCGATGCCTGGTTCTTTTAGTAATAAATCTTCCGTAACAATTTTCAATTACATTTTCATCTTCGAGCAAACGTTCGCCATCATTCATTGGGGAACCAGAATTGTAATACAAATAAAGATCATAAATAAAACGAATACATAGATGAAAATTGTATAGGGACATCGATCGGACGAATTTTGTTGGCCACCAGTGTACGTCGGAAGATTTATACGGAACCAGCGGTTGAATGGGGAAGTTAAAATGATCCTTTGACGAGAGCAACCCTAAAATTGCCAAATTACTACAATCTGAAAAAGTGAACCAAAGAGGCGGATTGTCTTAGGTTGGAAAAGTTTTGTGTTATCTTTCCAGAAGATATAATATAATATGATGTAAGATACGATCGTACATCCATATTGGGGCTGATACTACAAGTCTTGTGAGCCTAAGTAATGACTTGCGGGAAGTTTGTAGCGAGTGTTACAAAGAATAAAAGTTTAGGAAAAATCTAAGAAAAAGGTAGCATTAGTAGATTTATTTTGTTCTAAAGCTTAGTGACTGAGCGGTACCAACTCTAGTAATCATTGAATAGAAACCTATACCCAAGGATGATGATGATGATGATGAAAATAATTGTAAAAGTAATCAACGTCTTATTTATATAAATTACTTTGTAGAAGATTACCAATTCTAGCAACAGTCTGAACACTTATACAATACCGATCTACTTTGAATACATTTACTACAAAATTTTATGAAAACTAAATTTGTATTGTATCGATACTCGATAAACTGAACGCTCTTGTTTCTCTTTGAATAATATTTTAAAAGCGGACAGACGAAGGATAATTTTGCGACTATTTCTGCTGCATCTCAACATGGCCGAATTTACATTGTTAGTTCATAACTGGTGCACTACACATATTGCTGAAAGGTTCCAGTTTCAGTTTCTGATAGTTACAATTAATGGTAAACAAGCAGCATTTCATTATCATAACATACCATCACGCCTGTATTCCCCGAAGGGTTAGGCAGAGGTGTATTTATGAACATCCATGTTTCGCCTATATGTTTAGGTCCCATGTTATAGGGGGCGAGCCTATTGCCAATAACCGGGCACTAATCTAGACTCTGAGCTGCTACTAAGAATTTCATAGAAAAACCCAATAACACTGCTCGACCTGGGAATCGAATCCAGGACCGCTAGCATAGCAGTCGGACTTAGGACCAATAGACTAATGAGGCAGGCATTTTATTTTTCATCATTTATATTTAAAGAAAAACGACGTAGATTATCGTCTGTAGCCCTAAAAGAAACTTATTAATAGAAATAACATGAATAGAGTCCTTATTACGTGTCTTTGAACCCATTTCAACAAGATGCGATGATTAAGCGTCTTTCTTCAAGGCACTTCAATGAGTAATCTAAAACTACCCGCAAATAGAAAGCCAAGTGATTCGTTATCCACAATTGTACAAGTATGGCGCAGCATGGTGGCTGACGTCACAACAAATTGCCGACCATTATCGCAATGGGGTTTATTAGTGTCTACAGTTGTAGGTAGCATAGCATGGGTATGTTGTAAACATATAATTTAGGTGTCGGTATTCTCGTGAAGAGTGGAAATACTATGTGATTATCACGCACATACTACGATGACATTCTGAGACTTATAAACTTTTGTGACTTTCCTCATTGTTTACGTATTCCATTACATACATATAAACTTTGAGTCAAAACTAAAAACCAGCTTCAACAAAAGTCACTAACTAGTTGCAGTTTCAAGAGGTGCATCTTTAGAAGAAGAAACAGAAATGTACCAAAATATATTGACAGTGCATAAATACCCCTGCATTCATTAAAGTAGTTGTAAGGAAATGGGTTCTGAATTCTTCTAAACAGTTTAAAAAAACTATGACGTAGATAATGTCAATGGACAAAGATCGTCCCATTTTCGTTGAGACAGCGATGTGACATTTAAAATACAGTCACACACACACCATGTATGAGTGTGTGACAAAAATGGTGTGCGTGCGAGTCATCCGCATCTTAATATAGATAGACTCGACCTTAAGGGCACTGAACTAGTCTTAAACAGATGGAATACAAAGATTTTTATGTACTGTCTGTCTACAGTCTGTGTGTTGAGTTAGATGGCTAAACAAAAGCATGATTTACCTGAGGGTAGTAGTTTTGACAAGGTGCGCCGACCTCAAGTAAATGAAATATGACAATTTCTAGCTATAGAAGAGGTACCAGCTATGCATAGAAAAGGTACCAGGCTTAACGTTGGTGCCAAATATTTTGTTTTCTGCGGTACTAAAATGTAGTCGGAAAATGTTAGATGTCATAATTATGCCATTATTAGTGCAGTATTCATTCATTCATCATCAACCCATTACATTGTCCCACTGCTGGGCACGGGTCTCCTCTCAGTACGAGAGGGATTAGGCTATAGTCCGCCACGCTAGCCTACTGCGGGTTGGCAGACTTCACACGCCGTCAAGAAAATCTCTCAGGCATGCAGGTTTCCTCACGATGTTTTCCTTCACCGTTTAAGAGCGTGATAATTAATTATTAATACGCACATGACTTCGAAAAGACAGAGGTGCGTGCCTTGGATTCGGACTCGAGACCTTTGACTTGGCAGTCCATTGGTCATATCACTAGGCTATCTAGGCAAAGGTTGTGCCAGTCTATAAAAAAGGCTCAAAAACGGACCCTAAAAATTATAGACCAATATCGCTCTTGCCTACGATCTCCAAAGTTTTCGAAAAAATTATGAAATCTCGGTTACTGACTCACCTTAACTTAAATAGAGTTCTGAATGACAGACAGTTTGGCTATCAAAAAGGTATTGGTACTGCAGATGCTATTTATAGATTGGTGAATGATGTGATAAGCAAAATAAACGATAAATTGAAGGTAGCAGGAATATTTTTGGACTTATCTTCTGCATTTGATACAATAGATCACAATCTGCTTGCCGCTAAATTGAATCACTATGGTGTAAGAGGAAAAGCCTCACAACTGTTCTCCTCATATTTACGAAATA
This sequence comes from Subacronicta megacephala, assembly GCA_958496365.1. Lineage (NCBI taxonomy): Eukaryota > Metazoa > Arthropoda > Insecta > Lepidoptera > Noctuidae > Subacronicta > Subacronicta megacephala. Next base: position 14,284,348 of record OY292526.1, on the reverse strand, counting down.
GAAAAATGTTTGTTGAAACTAGCGTGACACAGGTAGATGGGCACAGAAAAACATTTAAGTCACATATGGTTAATATTTCTACGGGCGTACCCCAGGGATCCATATTAGGTCCTATACTATTCATCATTTTTACAAATGATCTGATCTCTTATATTAACAAAATAATTCCAGACATCAATCTAATTCTATTTGCAGATGACACAAACGCTATAGTAGGAGCGAGAAGTATCAATGAATTAACCGATAAAGTTAACAATACTTTAACAGCATTTCACTTTTGGTTCAATGCAAACAGATTAATAATTAACACAAAAAAAACTAATATCATGTTATTTAGAACAACTGCAGGAAATAAAGATAATATGGATATAGCCCTGAACAATGCGCGTATTGAGTTAGTAAAAGAGGTAAAATTTTTAGGTATACACTTAGACGAATTTCTAAACTGGAAAAAGGAATTAGCATTTATTGACGGGTCCATATCTTCTGCTTGTTACGCGTTGAGATCACTTCGGGATGAGATAAATAGGGAAAAATTAAAAATGGTTTATTATGCTCTTGTAGAATCTAGACTCCGATATAGTATACAGCTTTGGGGAAAAAGTTATGGGTACAACTGCCAGCGAGCTTTCATCCTTCAAAAAAGGGCCATACGTACTATAGTCCGAATCACACAAAGAGAAAGCTGTCGAACTCATTTTAAGGAATTAAGTATTTTAACAGTGCCTAGCTTATATATTCTTGTGTTGTTAACTACTTTAAAAAAATATTTACATGAATATGAAACTGAGGAAGAAAGAATAACCAGAGAAAGTACTCGTAGAAAAGACATCAAAAATAAAATTAAACCAAAATTTAATATTGTTAAGCATAGTCCTCAGTATCAAGCCGTACAAATATATAACAAGTTGCCAGCTGACTTAAAAAGCCTAATAGGAACAAGCTCGTTTAATACAAAACTTAAAGATTTCCTATTGAATAAGTGCTTGTACTCCATTGATGAACTATGATTGTATAATTGTAATAATAATATCTGAATGTCAATTGTATAAATTATAATCTAGTTAGTATTTGAATTATTGTTTATATTATAATCTAGAATTAGTATTTTAATTATTGTCAGACCAAATAATCACAAAATGTCATTATAAGATTTTTTTTTTTTTCTCTAATAATATAATTGTTTTTATCATAATATGTAATTAAATTAAATTTTATGTATGCATGTATGTCACACAAATCAAACACAATGTACATTGTTCATGATCAAATAAATAAATAAAAATAAATAAATATCACTGCACTATCTGTGCAGTATCAGTGCAGTATCACTGGGCTATCAGTGCAGTATTACATTGCAATAAAGTACTGATATATTTGACATTGTCAAAACTTTAGCTTTTAAAGTAACAAACACTACAAAAGATTCTTATCGGTTATTGGGCTCTAGAAAAGTTTCAAGAAAAAATAATTTAATTAAAATCTATATTTCTTTATTAACGAAGACGTTGGCAAGAAAGTTAGATAATATCTTACTAACAATTTCGCTCAAGAAAATATTACAGATTCGAAAACTTAAGCCTTATATTTTCCTGCCTAAACAAGCAGGCCTAAAAATTGAAGGTCAGCCTTAAAAATAATCTGCAAAAGAAGGAGCGAAGTAATTTTTAGGAAAAATAAAGATTGCGGGTAAAAAAAAACATTGGAGTTCATACAACTTGTCATATTTCCAGAAGTCGGAAGTCATTACCACTTATGAAAACTATGACCTGAATCTCGGACATTATATGTTGTTTAATGTGATATATTTGGACTTCCTTAAAGCAGTTTGTTTTAATATACTTAAAATGTTAATTGTCTATATTTCAGATGCTCTATGAAAACCCGCAGATTTACAAAAAAGGATCTATAGGATATATCGCATATATGGCAGCTTGGCTTTTATGATCCGTAATTAGACACAGAGTTGATTATGAAAGCTTATGAACCCCACGCCATGAGATTTCAAACACCACATACTTTCCTCGCATATTTATAAGCAACATTTTGCGTAGTTCGAACCTATTTTTGTTGGAGATAAAAACCCGCATCACGGAAATAGATCTTTTTCTACTTTAGCCTACGCTTCCAGTATTCTGTGTTATTTTACGGATGATACCATCTAACCAGGAAATCAGTTCTACTTTATTGTCAACATCTTGGCATAGAATTTGGAAACACAATATGTGGTAAATAGTGTTTCTTTTAGCATAATATTGTTACTTATTTATTGTAAAAGTTTCTCTCTATCTTTACAAGTGTTCTATCTCCATTGCTTTCATCATAATTTTGAAACTCTTTAAAGCGTTTTACTTCTACTCGACCCATCGATTCAATAACGCAAACTGTGATCAGAACTAATAGTACTCGTACTAACTCCAATATATCACCAGTATCGATCAGTGGTTATTGCAAAAAGTAGCGTTGATGCGAGTCAGCGGGCCGTGCGGTCGGGCGCGGGTCAACTGGTTCAATTAAAACATTTAAACTCCTACGTTTATAGGTGATAGATTTCGTGGAATTACTAGCTGGGATTCTCTAGATGACCTGGAATTTATATTGCACGTCTGGAATTTTACGACGGGTTATTGAATTTAAAAATAGAGATGAATCAGTTACTAGATAAACTCATTGTTATTGATGGTACAAGAATTATTGTAACAGATGGAGCGAATATATTTCAAAAGGGAATGTTGTTAAAACCATGAGTGGAGGAAAAAGGACAATTGCCTCCCAATTCAAATTAACAACCTTTAAAACCAGTTAATCCCTCACAATCCGAAACAGAGATAAAAACTGTTTTATATTAAAACATGACACACGTCAGTTACCGTGTCGACGTAATTGAAACACACCCGAGCACTCGCTAATGCGACTCTGAGAATCCCGCAAAACGCTCGTACGAGCGACTTCATTTCAACGGCTTAACGATTGGAGTCATACAGGCCTCGTCGTCGTTCATTTCGCTCCATATTACGTTACAATTTACAAAAGTTTTCACATTTAACACGTCAAATTTAGTTTAGTGGGAGATATTTTTTAATGTTCTTGCGTTTTATTAAATTTGAACGAAGCTTGGATATTTCAAGTAGCTTTAAGACTAGTAAATGCAAGCCATTTCTGATTAATTACTACAATAGTACTAATAATAGAGGAAGAAGAAGTTCGTGATAAGCACAACAAAGTATTGAAATTCAAATTATCAATTTTTCCATTACCATCACTACACAGTTAAATATAATGAGATATTTAATTTACCTGAAGCTGAATAAATGTAACGTAAGTTAAATAAATAAAGGATTGCATCTGCTATTTCTATTTCCACGTTCAGAGAAAGAGGTTGTAGTTTATAAACTCAATTTTATGCTTGACTAGAACCTTAAAAGGCTATCGAAGCGGTGCGCTATCACACTGCTCATTAGTTCAGCTTGAGGTTTAACCGAAGCTACTACGATTCTAAGTGTTGACTGTGGTTCAAATATTTTCAGTGCTAACTCAAAGACTTCAAATTCATTTCGGAAGCCAGCTGTCTGTTTTGCCTATTAAGCAGAAAATAACCCGATATTGCACAAGTGTCACTTTAGAAAAGCGAACAAAGAAAAATCTAAGCTGAACCTACAATATCGAATATCTTGAGTATAAAAAATATGTTAGAAATAATCTTCGCAGCTATAACAAAACGGGATCTGGCAACAGCTGATAGGTCGTCGCTGTCAATATATCGTGGCTTTTCTCATACATCGCGGGATTAGTTTTCTCCCGAAGTCCCTCCCGGCATTAATACGTCACGGGTGAGTAAATCTCCATTCTTGTTGACAGTATCACTTCAGGGCACAATTTCCTCCTGCCAAAACTTGGGAGCCTCACCGGATTTAAAGCGTGTTTGTAAATATATAGGGACAGGAAAATGGGTCGTTATTGAAAAATTTGATAACAAACTGTTCCAAGGAGGAAATTATTTTGTGTAAAAGTTGCTATTTATAACCTAAGTTATGATCAAGTTTGAAGTGAGAGAAAATTATTTACTGGAGTACTTTATAGGCTTATATAATTTGGAACCAGGTACATTTGAAATGTTACCACTCAACCGCCTAATTACGCTAACAAAAAACTAAATCTAGTCTATTAGTTAATTGCACAGACCTTAATTATTATGTCGAATCAGTGAAACACAACATCTTAAAGTAATAGTCTATTAAACCTAATTGTATGTTTGTTAAAACTTGGACAGAAGACCATTACAGGCCTTAAAAAGCTATTGTCTAACAGCATCTACCAGGAAAACATGACAATTTAGAAATACTTCTATGAAGTAATTGAGTAAGGGTTAGAAAGCTCAAGAGGCCAAATGTTCTCACAGATTACCATCTGTGAAAAAAGTGTTGTTGTGGTTTAAAAAAATCATGAAATGATAATAGTTCCATAAAAAAAAACAATTTTATTCAATTCATTCAACCTCAACATTATTGATAAAATTCCGGTACGTACTTTAAACCGACAAATATTTTAAAAGTCGTGGAAATTTCGCAGAAATAAAAACTGGGGATTGCAATTGAAGTAAAATGGTAACAATCAGCATAATTAAACTGCCTTCTACTAAAGTTGATTTTTTAAATTCCTCTTTTTCCTTTGACTTTTAGGCGGCCATCTTTGTCTCGGAGGCGAAGGCGAAATTGCCATCACTGTATTGGTTTTTTGGTAGTTTAGACATAGCTGCAGATCTTGTATTTTGGAATAGGACTATTTTCTTGAACTGTCAAAATGTGCGATTGTGTTTTTCTGTCAAAAAAATCTTATAGCATATTGAGATAGGATCGACGTTTACTGGAACATGTGATCTTTTATCGTGTTAGGGAAAAAGTGGGTCAATGACGGGATTGACATGATACCCCTTCATTTCCACAAGGGATAAAAAGGTATTTACAGTTTTTGGCTGTCTACCTACCCATCCAGCTGATGATGATATTTTTTATCGGCTCGTTGAAATTCCTCAAATGGGATAGTATACTAGGTATAAGTATACAGTATTGAAAAACGAAAATTCAAAACTTGGCTCTTACTTAAAAAATTGAAACATTATTTTCAATATTCTCATATGATCGTAAAAAAGGAATTCTGTAAGTATTTTATTCTCTGCGTAGTACGATAAATATGTCCGACCTCATCGAAACGTTTAACCGATAATCGATTGGATTTAAAATCCAATTAACATCGGTACGAATTAAAATCACAACAAGTTCAATTTAAATACCAGACTGCTAAAAAGGTTAAATGCAGATAGATCACAGAACAGAATTTTAAAAAGCTGAGGTCAATGGTTTTTTTTTTTTTTTTTTTTTTTTTCTTTAAAAAAAGCTTACTAGCAATGTGGGTCACACATTACTAGTATTCTTGTTAACCCCTCGTGCTAAGCTAAATGCTTGTGTTACGAGTGGGTTCACGTCGGTAGTGCAATGGGTGGGGTTCGAACCGGCAACCATATGATCGCAAGTCCGACGCCCTAGCCATTAGGCTACCGACGCTTCTATTTAACGGTTACATTTAACCAACGGTTTAAATTGAATTACAATAACAAAAGCTGAAAGTAGAACGCTCCCATTAAAGTGAGCTTAACAGAGAGTCATTATTTATTTACCTACTCTTTATGCACAAAAACTGTACAGAGTCGGGTTTTACTGTTTGTGAATATTAAAACTTAACTTAAATTCGGGGCTCCTGTTAAGTACAGCATTATAATGATTTCTAATCATATTCGAAAACTGTACAGAGATATTGCGATACAAATGTTGTATTGGCAATTATTTGAGTGAAAAAAAAATAGACTGCGAGCAGGATTCGAACCAGTGTCTTTAGGATAGGTACACCAGACGCAATGACCACAAAGCCACCGCGTGTTCCACCCGCCAGGTCGAAATTGCCATCACATTTTTTGTATTTACGTCTTTGAGGTACCTAACTAGAAGACGCAAGTTCTTCCATTTCATTCTCACATTCTCACATTTCGTCTTTCCATCCATTCTTGCCCGCAGTAGAATTAAATATACCGGCGAAGTGTTGGGGTACCTACATTACCCGTACTACGTTACCCGTCGGAGAATATAGTCGTGGTGGTATATTTATCTTTGAACAACTTTTATCTTCCTACTTCCACGCTGGAAAGGGTTTTGTTCAAACAGAAATTGAACAAAAAATGCCAACATATGTTTTTTATGAGAACTATTGCGAATAGTACCTAGACATTTTTAGTGCTGCTTTTGCTCCGGGTTGTTTCCTTTCTATTTATTTTATTTGTCCAAGTCCAAAAGCTTTGGTATTGCAGTTGACATTAACAAAATGCGACTAAGAAATTATCTGTCAAGCTTAGCTTAAGTAATCGGAGCAAGTTCTAAGTAGAAAAAAGTTAAAGTTGTGTTCCGAGAAAGAGTATTTACTGAAACGAAGTTGGCAAACTGCGAGTTGTGTTCGCGTTAATTTGTATATTTATAAACCCTTCAATCATTTAAATCAAGGTGAATTTTGAGTGCTTCAAGAGCAAAATCGAAATTCATGATGAAAGGCTATTCTTGGAAAAATACTGAGTAAATAAACACTATAGGTTTCTCAATACTCGAGTTTATATCGAAGATATCGAACTTTGAATGAGTCTTGCTTCTTTCGACCTAACCCCTTCTATAACCATGCAAAACTGGTGGGTATCATTTACTTTAATAGACATAAAGCAAAAAAAATATCATCACTTGTATTAGAGAACTAAATCTATTCTAATCTAATCTAACGAATTTACCCTATAAAAAAAGAAACAATTCATTAGAATTTGTAATAAAGAAGATAGTAAGTTTAAGTACTTAAAACTAGAAAGGATGAGTTGAAGTCGATAAAATATTAAGACGATAGAACTGTTGAAATAATACTACTTTAAAATATAACTCGTATGAAATGCTATGAAGAAGGCACGAGTGGCAGAGCAATCGCCTTCAGCGCTACGGGTTGTATGTTCGGGTTTCCGCCATTGACAAATATTTTTAGTTTCTTTTCCAGATCGTCTGAGTGTGTCTATTAAAAAACCGACTCTTAATTATTTTTTTATTGGATTTATTACCTGAAAACTTCAATGTCTGCTTTGAGTATCTACTTAAAAAAAAGTATGCTGGTGTTAATTTCGAAAGCTAAGTAAATATTAATAATCACAAGTAAAACGACCATTAACGTTTCTAACTTTAATCAAACGCAATATGTGAGCACTTTTGTTAACCGCTTTATTTTAAAAAAAGTAATATAATTATAACAAGACCAAGGCCACCGTTATTAAATATTCACAATTTCAAATCATTTTTAATTTAAGCTTAGCTCGCAGCTACTAATAATACCGTCTGCTCTTCATTTGAACTTGTTTTTATTACAAATACCCTCACTCTGCTCACTAAAAATAAGGCTCGGGTTTTAGTGTAAGGATAACTTTAGTGACACTTTTTAGTTCTACTTTCATTGAAAAAAAAAAAAAAAATCGACCGTACTTTACTCGCACATAACATAACTAATCTCATTTCAGCTTTCAGCTTTTCCGTAGCAGGCGCCTAATTATCAGTCGCTTTGAAACGACTTCAATAAAGAAGGTTCTTTAAATCCAAGACATAATATATTTTTATAATAGAACATACCATCACGCCTGTATTCCCCGAAGGGTTAGACAGAGGTGTACTAATGTACAACCAAATTTCGCCGGTATGTGTAGGTCCCATGTAATAGGGGGCGAGCCTATTGCCATAAACCGGGTACAGATCCAGACTACGAGCTGCTAGTGAGAATTTCATAGAAAAACCCAACAACACTTTGCTCGTCCTAGGGATCGAACCGAGGACCTCTAAACTAACCGTCGCGCTTAGGACCACAAGACTAATGAGGCAGTATTTTAAATAGAAATAGGTACTTATATTACCACAAAGCTCAATATATATCAAAAAGGCAATCATTTCTAATTCTCCCCAGTGGAGGCATCTCTGCGAGACACCGGTGTATGTGCTGATAAAAGGCGGAAACTATCCGTCGCCGGATGCGGTCCCGCCCGCCCCCGCCCAACGCTACCGGAAGCGGACATAAAGACACCAAACGACACCTTCGGGCAAAGACCTACGTTCAACAATACCGTGTTACTTCAACTAGTTGCTTTTTTTTATAACTTTTTGAAATAACTTCTGTGTAACGTAACTGTGTTATATTAAAATGTTTTCTTTTTGTATAATTATAGTTCATATGAAATTGTAAAACTATGTTTAAGTTTTTGTCAGAACTAGACTTTGACGTTGATTTTATTAATAAAAAACTGCATTTAGAGGGAAACCGTATAACGTTTCCAATATTTATCGTTGCCTGTTATCAGTGGTATCTTTTTATTTATGGATACATTATATGGGTGCATTTATTTATGGGTTTTGTTCTAATATGAACATCATTAAGATGTCCTTCTTTGTGTACATCATTATCATCATCGTACAATACATAAAGTCATGTACGTCAATCAGTCAATCAGTCAATACGCACGGCTACACATCAAGCTATTCAAAACCAGTTTACGCTGGCCTCTTATTGTATGGGAAGTCTACACAATGCGAGATCCGCTTTAACTGGTTTTGTATAGGTTGACCTGTAGCCGTGTGTACTTATTACTAAACTTCAATCCAATAAGGTTGAAATCTAAACCCTCTAGCACTTAGCTACGGAAGAGTCTATCGCAGTCTAATCCAATTAAACCCTTAAAGCTCACTTAAGCGATAACTTCACTGTCAGTTAGCAGACAACTTAGTTTTTAACAGACAAGTCCAGATAGATTACGCCTATCTGGACTTGTGAAAAGGTCACAGAGTCAAGATGTGACAAAAACCTTAAAATCGAAAACAAAGGTATAAGAAAAAAAGGTATAAAATTTACACTCGTCGCAATTTCACGTCTCTTATGCAGGACTTATGTTGTCCTGCAAGTGAGACTATGTCCTGCAATGCATACCTACTTGGATATATCTTGCTAATTTAGTATAGTTTTTTGAATGCTACATCTTAATTATTAAACACCATAATAAGTAGCAATATTTACTGAAAAATATTGTATAAAATATGAAAAATTATTTGAAAGTATAATTTTATGTTTCGTTAACCAAGTGCGTTTACCTATAACCACTTTACATAATTCTTTTCCACCCTAAGGTTGTCTGTAGGAGATCGCTGATTACGATTAAAACGCGTATTGTGCTTTTCTTATTATATTTCTAGCAATGTAATTTAGGTACTTATAAATTAAATGGAAATTCTTTTGAAGAGAAAACGAATTATATTGCAGTTACAAAATACGTGGCTCAACTCCGTTTTAAAGATTTTGTAAAGTACGACTACGGTTGTAAAGACAATCATCAATTCATTTCCTCTCGTTTAACGTTACAAACAGACAGTATTTCCCAGTGTTAAACCACGTTCATAAAAATAAATTATTTATGATTACGAATAAGCAACAATCAGATCTTTTATGCATCAATAAAACGCCATAGAGTGAATATTTAGATTTTAGTGCAAACAAACATCGGAGGAGGACGCATTGAGGAAATTTCTGCAATAACAACCACACGAAATATTATCGCAATATTTTTGGCCGTTCCAAGAATTCGCCTTGAAATGCTTTTTAAGAAAACGTTACTTATACTGTTCTCCTTTGTGGGTGTTTTTAATTAAATCTAATTGTGTTTTGTTATGGAATGTTATGTTTAAGGTCAAATCAGCGCTATTATTTTATTTTATAGTGGTAAATGCAGGTAATATTGTTTTTTAAATAAACTTAGTCACGCTAAGTCGTGAATTTCTTAGCTCTACGAAGATGTATAGCAGAAATCAAGTCATTTAATAAACCAACTTAATGTAAAGTACATCTTAAAACAAAAATTAATCAAAACTTGTTCACAACTCGTAGAGTGGAGCCCACTGTCTTATTCTGTTTCCCTGCCGTTGTTAATCAAAGTCACATTAGTATACATTCGCAACTTAATAATGCCTTTTGGAAGCAATGTAGTGATTAATATAGTACCTTTATACCTGGCACTTAACCGCTTAACGATTCATAAAACCACAGTCAGTTAAATTAGAGATGAATGTATAAAACACACACGTGTTTATTCCAGTAGTGGGAAGAACGTAATACGGTTATTTAGGGTCCTTTGGGTAATGCCATCAGTTATTATAGAATTCGGAGGCGAGAGAGAGAGCGCGGCGACACGACCGGCCGCGACGGGCGCCCGACGGCGACTGCCGACGCCGACCGACGAGCAGGGAGCTGGAAATATGGAAAAACCAGAAAACAAGGAACGACGGTGCATTTATAAAACGAGCCTCTAAGGATAAAATATAGGAGGCGAAACAAGACGCAATTTTCTCTGAACAATATTTAATTAAAATAAAGGTGCAGTTAGAATTTACAGAATAATGACCGTGGTGGATTTACATACAGATTAATTAACTACTTTGTTTGTGGGGTGGGCACCGAGCTCTAAACAATGTTTCTTTAATAATATTAAAAATATTTGAAAGTTTATTGAGTTTGAAATTAAATAAATAGGTCCTTTTACAGATAAAAAGTTTTCCAAATGTTACGTTATTTTCACTGAAAACTTTCTCGAAGGGATAAAATAAAATAAAGTTCTAGCATTTCGAATGCGATTAGATCATTTCCAACATATAAACATAATTTGTAGATATATTTAATGGTCATGTTAGTTGTTACATCACTAATAATAATCTAGGATTACAAATAAACATAGACATGAAAATTTCGTTGAAATCCAAATTGGTTTAGTCTCCCCGAACTCAAAAGGTTTTACGCCCAACTGAGACACACGCCTCACATATTCGATACAGAAAATTACATTTGGAATAATCCTGTCATATACGAATAAAGTGGTGAAGTACCGAACTTGATTCACTTTTACTGACACCACCCATTTTATGATCCTGGAACAGTTAAGTTGATTATGTGTCAAATAAGGTGTGTAGCATGAGGTCCTATTTAAAAAGCATAGTAGGAAGAAGAGGGAAAAAATGTTGAGATAAACCGTATCTTATACTGTCAGCATCTCTAGACAATAACCAAAATAAAGGTGTCGAGCGTTGGGCGTTATTTGCGAAAAACCAAGTTTTTTTTTTAATTTTTCGTGCTCAAAGCTGACGATTTGGCCTTCAGTTAACGTTACAAGTGAGAGAAATAGAATATTCAATCACAGACACCAAGAATTTTATTGCTTAGTCTATCTATCTATACTAATATTATAATGAGGTAATCGTTATTGTATATTGGATAGGCTTGAGTTTGTCACGATGGAGCACGCTTGCCTTTAAGTAACCTATTCAATCGTAACTTGTAACTCGAGACTTCCAGGATTAACATCAAAACAATGAAAAAATACAAGGCAGAGTTCCACTTACTAGACGTGCACACGGCTACAGGTCAACCTATACAAAACCAGTTTAAGCTGATCTCGCATTGAATAGACTTCACATACAATAAGAAGCCAGCGTAAACTGTTTTTGTATATCTTGATGTGTAGCCGTGCGTACGTATAGTAAATATTATCTCCGGTACTCATGATCTGTTTCTGGATAGATAGAAAGCTATATAGCCTTACATTCGGGATAATGCAGCTATTTAAATATTCATCTCTTTTATTATCGTGATAATATCTACGCGAACAAAGTTGTCGACAAGGGCTAGTATAACTCAATTTTAAACCTGACCCTAACACAATTGAGTTCTCCAAATAATACCAAGCGATTGTTTCTATAGCTACGTAATATAATTTGAGAGTATTAATCCGTTCGGTTCGACATGTCTGCAAACATGTTGGTTTGTTTGCGAACAACACAACACGCAGAGTGATGCGGTGACGTCAGAACACAAGTGCTATAGGATTGCCAGGCTGTTTGTACAGCATATTAAGTCCACTGCTGGACTTAGTCTTGCTTGTTTAGAGAAGTATGTCTGTACTCGTGTTTGTCGAAATTAGAGACGAATGTGACGATTGTGCTTGTTATAGAATCATTTGTGAGCGTGGATTTACAAACTTTTAGGATTCAAGTACGCAATGCACTATCGTTAGAATGTCCTACTTTTTAAAAGGGCCTGCTTAATGGACTATGAATTGTTGGAGCCGGCCATTCTCCTCACAAGAGTATATGCAAATATATCCTTTAACATCCCATCTCGACTTCATTAGCTAGACCAGGCATGATTATTAGACAAATAATTACCTACGTAGTTTAAGATGATAGTATTCTAGACTATATACTCTAAAATTACAATTAATTTTGCGATTGAAGTTTAGCTTGAAATCACAGAGTAAGGGAACGCATTAATTGAGGTAATTGTTGAATGTAGAGCGTTATTACTGTGATTATAACAGATTTGTATCGACATAATTATTTCAAACGATAAATTGGCCTGCATTTAAAGATCACCAATTTTATAGATCATTTACACACACAAATCTTTCTGCAAATAACTTCTACCGGTGTAAAATGACCTTGTAAGGTATTTTAATTGTATTTGTAAGGTCCCAATGACTTCTGACCTACTGACGCGCTTGGCATTCTTACAAAACTTGCAAAAATGATAACAACGCCTTAACTTTTAATAACCATAATACATCAAAGGTTACTTCCAGCTCACACAGGTGTAAGACGTAAAGTCAACAAAGAGGAAACAACAAAGAGGCAACGTACTTAATTCTTTAACTATAAAGTCAGCCTTAAACTTTTTTAATAAGGCCGCCGAATGATAACAAAGCGTGAACCATAAAGCAAGACCAGTAAAGACATCTACAGATTTCCAAACTGAAAAGAGAATCGTGAATCCTGGTAAAAGACGAATATGTGGAAACTTTAAAGCTAACTCTAGTGCTAAGAATGATGAACTATCTCTACGAAGTGTTTTTATCTGATTCGGTTGTACTAGTCCGTAAAGGATGTATTTTTCGCAAACTTTTTCGTGATTTTGGCGTTGATATTCAGAGTTTTTTTTTTGAAAAATGAGAATAACAGTTGCCTTAAATACTGTTGATGATAAATCGAATACTTAATTAATTTAGCGATGCATGTCTCATGAGATTAAAACAATAGATTTTGCATGGCGTCTATAATATGGAACTTGAAGGGTTTGAAAAAAACTTCGGTATCGACAAAAAAAATTGAAGTGCGATGCCTAATTTTGTTGGCCACACTTTATATTTCAGTGGTTTTCGTTAGCAATTCCTCTGGAATTAATAAATATTTAGAACTTATAGCAGTTTCTCAGCTATTTTCCTTTTTAGCTCAGCAGGATCGTTACTTCAGAAAACATTATTTCGTCAATGTAAGCAGTATTTAATGTTCACAAAGTTGCAGCGAGTATTTGGGCGAGCACGGAACTGTAGAAGGGCACGATCAATACACATTGGTGCTTCCTGTGCCATATTTCACTCTGCACATGCACCGGTGCACTCTACGGCAATTTCCTTTGAATATCTCTGTATAAGCACGGTTAATTCGGAGTAGGTCGTTGGTGAGCTGGGGCGGGGATCGAAATCTTATAACGATTTGTCGTGGGTATCTTTGATCTTATTATGAAGAGTCCACGGGTATGTAGACACAACTGGTATGAAATTTCGAAAACAACAATCATTTTAATTCTTATTAAGGAAATCTAACTAATTAGACGCTAAAGTGCTGAATAGTTGGTACATACGGCTACAGGTCAGCCTATTACATTTCCAATATATGCTGACCTCGTATTGGTCAGGCTTTCCATACAACAAGAGGCCTGCGTAAAATGGATTTGTATACGTTGACCTGCATCCGTGCATACGATGAGGAAGTACTTACAGCGAGCGTATGAACATTTATAGGTAAACTATGTCATGCACGTCGATATTTTAATATAAATTATCTGATATTTCCATGCTAAAGTGACCACATATAAAACGGTGAAGTTATATTTAACTGAAAAAACAAACCTAAATTTAGAAAATCGATTAAATTTTCCTTCACGTTTCTATTATTGGACGCACCACTGGCCTTGTCCATGATTTATCAGGCTTCCACGCGTCAGGGCGAGCGATTATCAAACTTAATTGCTGGAAGACCCCACTGGCTTGACAGTATGACAAATGGCTGCCGTCCACCTGAATGTTATCAACTAGAATAACTGACACTAATCTCACCAGTTCCTCGTGTGACAACTGTAATGGGAGGTGTGTGGGCTACATGCTGCTTGACACTAATAGTATTTTCTTTTATACCACTTGAAGGAAGGAAATGTTTATGGTTTTACAGTTTGGTAAGTATACGTTATTTGTAAAAGAAATCCTAGACTTATAATATTGATCCATGTTTCTACTTCATGCGAAAGAAAATAATATGGTTTAAAGACTTCAAAGTTATAATAAAATCTCCTTACAATTCGCGAGCGCAGATTGCACATGACACGATTGCACATAATTGCCAATTACTTTGAAATAAGAACACCCAACTGTCAGACTTTTTGAATTGTGAACTCGTGACTGTCAACTTTAAATGAAGAATTCCGTTTCCAAATTCAAGAATATAACCGCCTCATCAGCAATGCATTAGCGTTATAAGTGGTACGTCACAGCGAGGAGCATAGATTGCCGGGGAATGCAATAAGCCAGGCCAGGGTTGGCATGGCGGGCAGGCGGTATGCCAAACTGTCGCAACGCTTGCCAACCGCTCTGCCAGGGTTCGATACCCTGACGAGTTTGAGGGGTGCTACGTGCATTAGTTTCAGTAACTGGATCGCTTTTTACGAGAGCTTACGGAGTGAGTCAAGTGTAACTAGAGACTAAGCCACCACACTTCTAGTTCAGAACATGTGCGAGAATGACACAGCAATAGTTATAATGTGAAATGTCACACCGATTCGATGATCCGGCGCTAACCTCATACAGTAAATGGTTGACGATAATTTTTGTATCTCTACGAAATAATATTCATATTTTTAGTTTGAAAATCCACTTTATCCTCGATAGTACGTCCCCTATAAAGGCAGTTGTAAAACTTACGTAATTATAATGGTTCTGCTGACGTTTTATCACGGAGAAGTAATCATGTTGAATTTCATGTGATACGGACATCGTTAAATTATCTCATTACTTACGCTTCCTGTATGCAGCTATCTAATAAGTCATCCTTACCTGCAACAAATAACATTTCAAAAATTAGAAATACATTATAAATAATAATAAGTAAGTGGAATCGATACGTTTTGGTCATGAAAAAAGAAATGCGAATTCTGTAAAATTTTAACTGCCTCATTGGTCTAGTGATCACAAACTGCTGTGTGTGAGATCCTGGGTTCGATTCCCAGGTTGAGTAAAATTACTTCGGGTTACCTATGAAATTCTCAGTAGAAGCTTCGAGTTAGTATTTGCACCCAGTTAAGTGTGATAGGCTCACTGCTCTTCTTAAACTGGTATTACTGGTGGGTTGGTATTTGATGTTGTGGTAATTATTTTTATCAATGATATTTGTCTTTTTGTATTTTTTAGGCATTTTCCATACAAAGATTAAGTTATAACGTCACCTCAAAGACGTAAATAAAAAATGTGAAGGCTTTCGACGAGGCGGGTGGGACTCGCGGTGGCTTAGCGTCATAGCGTCTGGTGTACTTAACCAGAAGACGCAGGGTCGAATCCTGCCCGCAGTCGTATTTTTCCTTCACTAAAATAACTTAATTCTTTTTGTGTGTATATTTTTAATATTTAAGTTTTACTTCAAGCAGTATATAACTCTAAATAGGTAAATACACCTATTGAGATTAGTTATTGAAACTAGTTATGTCTTCGACACGAAATATTGTATTAGAGTTGTTCTCCAACTAGTACCTAGAGACCAAGTTAGGTACCAAGTTTGGAAGCTAGGTGTCGACGTGGTAACATGACACATATGGTTGGCACATAACTTTAGTTCGAGCATTTTCATATTTAATGTTTAACTGCCTTGAGCAGGTAATCATTTCGTATAAACGGTTATTTGTAGATATTTACGAGTGTTGAAAGTTAAATGACTGCATTTTATATGACTTGGGAACTTATAAACCCATCGTTGAAGCAGCTATGAAAAAATGGTATTTGTGTGATATACATAATAACTGACTGCCTTATAAGTCTAGCGCGACGGCTACGGTTAAGGTACTGGATTCGATTCCCAGGACGTGCGGGAAAGCAAATGTGTGCCCCGTATTACGTAATCGGCTCGTCCCTAAACAGACCTAAAAACATACGGGCGAACTGTGAGTTCATCTATGCCTAACCTTTTGAGGAAAACAAGTGCGTTATGTTAAATGATGTCATTGCTATGTTTTGATAAACTGTAGCTTCGTCTTAATATGCTATATCATAACTAGGCCACCAGTATGTGACTTTGCGGGGAACATTCCCGCAGTCCCATTTTGAACTGTGCTTACAGGACTAATATAAAATAAAGTGAGGCACTGATCTGACCGCATCAGAAACATTTTTTTTAATTCTAATCGTTACTGTCCCCATGCTGGGCAAAGGCCTCCCCCAATTCCTTCAAGGTACTCTTTTCCTGCACCACCTCGAAGCAGTCCTCGCGGTACGCATCCAAATTATCCCACCACCTCTTTCTGGGCCGACCTCGACGGAACCTTCTATGAGTGGAAACCCTTGCCGTATCCAATTTACATCTAACCACCTTTTTGCCTACGTCTATTATGCCCGTTTTGGAGCGCAGCGTGGTGTTTCGTATTCTGTCCATTCTTTTAACGCACATCAAACATAAATCAATAGGTTCGCCCCCTATAACATGTGACCTCCTAAACATACCGGTGAAATGTGGGCGTACATTAGTACACCTTTGCCCTAACCCTTCGGGGAATACAGGCGTGATAGTATGCAAACATTAATAACTAAAAATACCTTCCCAATTAATCTATGACAATTTTCCTCAACAATTACGTGGAATAGTTAGCTTGTTGAATCTAAACCAAATTCTGACGAGCATGGCAAACGTGGCAACACTAACAGGTTAAAAATAGCGCGGTAAACGTGATGACTTGCTTATTGAGCGCTATAAGGGAGCGGCTATTAGCCACGAAGCATACGTGCAGGCTTTAGCAGCTGCCACCGACTTGACCAGTATGTAGCGAAAAAGGTTTACTAAGAAATCTTAGTCTAGCTTAGGGCAACAGAAGCATTTAAAAAAAAAAAAATTTTTACTCGGTTTAAGTCCTACATACCCTGTCACCTTCCAAGGTGAAAGGGTTCCAAGGTTCCGAACAAACAGGGATTACAATACCGTGCAAGGTAATGGCCCAGCGGGACTAAAATTGCCACTTGATAAATTTGCTGTACATTGCCAGATCATCTGATCTGTTATTGTACGAAAAGGCTATACAGTGCGAGGACAGCTTATATATGTAAGCAATGGCCCGTTGTGTAGACGTGTCTGTGAATCATATTATGATTCACATATCTATTGTTAGGAGATTTATGATTTTTTTTGAGGTACCCGCCGATTCTTAATGTAGCTTAGGTTAAGTTAGGTCTATGTTCTAACAAAAACTAATGTAATTTATCAAACGAGGCGGTTCATCATCATCAACCCATAACATTGTCCCACTGCTGGGCACGGGTCTCCTCTCAGAACGAGAGGGATTAGGCTATAGTCCACCACGCTAGCCTACTGCGGGTTGGCAGACTTCACACACCGTCAAGAAAATCTCTCAGGCATGCAGGTTTCCCCACGATGTTTTCCTTCACCGTTTAAGCGCGTGATAATTAATTATTAATGCGCACATGACTTCGAAAAGACAGAGGTGCGATTCCCAGGACAGGATTCGAACTCGAGACCTTTGACTTGGCAGTCCAATGGTCATATCACAAGGCTATCACTGTAAAGAGGCGGTTACTTTAATTGAATTAGAATCGTCGTCCAGTAATACTAAAAAAACCTTTTTTAAGACTCAGAATAATAATTCAACCTATTACTAAGTTTGAACTACAGTTGTGAAATCGCCTATCGCTAAGCTAATCACGTGTACTCTAAGCCTTATAACCGGAGCAGGCATTACACATTGTGTGCGAACGCGATGCATTTGTGCAGTGACGTCAGAGCGATCGGCGGGCAAATGGATGTACTGGATCGGGTCGTTGGCACACTGAACTGAAGTGAAAAATTCAGTGCAACCGATTAATCTTACTTAGATTAATCTTCGTCTTTTGTGAGAGAATTGTAACTGTACTCTTTTCATGTAACGTTTTAAGTAATGTGAAATGTAGGTTAAAGATCCTGCTTAGACTAAAGACGAGGTGAACAAGGTTAAATACAACTAACTAATGACAAAATAGCTGCCAGGTGGGTTGGTTTCCCCAGGAATGTGCCCTAACAGGCGTCGCACAGGGGGGGTTCTGGGGTGGTCCATTAAGAGGACATAGTGCCCCCCTGAATGTGATGATGATGGTTTTAGTGGTTAAGAATCCCACACTGTCCAGTCTAATCCCCAAAGATCGGTCAACTTTAGAAGGTTTCCCCCTTTAAACAAAAAAAGGTGGGTTGGCATGGCGATATCTGCAGGCTGACTCTTTAGTCATTAGAATTAGGAATTAAAAAAATTAATTAAAATTTTGAGAGGGGACCCGACAAAACAGTAGTACAGTCGCCAGCACATCAAGTTTTACAGAACTGTCAAATTTCTCCACGTGATTTTAATTAAACCTTAAAGTGTTGATAATTAAGTTCAAAATCAACTGAGAAAATTTACAATGTACAATTAATGATGATGATGAAAGATTCTGCAACACTTGATCACAATAAATACTTGCACTGAATTGCTGTTTGTTAGAAATAAACCTGTATGAACGCTGGTCGACTGCCTCATTAGCCTAGTGGTTCTAAGCGCGACTGCTACGCTAGAAGTCTTGGGTAGGGATCGAACCCGATCGAGGTCGAGCAAAATTGGGTTATTCCATAAAATTCCCAGTTGCAGCTCGGAGTCTGGATTTGTGCCCGGTTAACGGCAATAGGCTCGCTCCCTATTACATGGGACCTAAACATACCGGCGAAATGTCAGTGTACATAAGTACACCTCTGCCTATCCCTTCGGGGAATACAGGCCTGACGGTATGTTATGTTTTTGAACGTTGGTAACGTAACCTATTTTTAGATTTTTATACAGAGTGAGAGGCGGTTAGCCGTGTTTACGCCTGCAGTCGCCGCAAATACACATCCGAGCAAATATAACGTACACTACACATAGTACACATGCGGCCAAATGCAAGCAACGCTATTATACTTTTTGAATTGCATACATTTAATGGGAAATTTAATATGCTATGCATAAATATTATTCTAAGAATAATTGCTTTTTAGTTTTCAAAATTTGTACTTATTGAAATTTCACATAGACGATTATATTTTACCGACTTTTATTTTTCATTCGCCAAAATCTTATACACAAGTCGTATATTGTAGGTATGTACAGCTATTAAATATTATTTATCATGCATTTTTGTGTAAGTTATTATCAGGATATTGGTTCGATTATAAGATATAAACATTTAATTCATGTATTTGCTCCCAAAACTACCGAATTGAATCATTGTGTAAAGTAATGTGCCATTTATAACCGCGATGGACCGTATAACGTTATGATATATATCCCATAAACGCTTCGTTTTATTTATAGAAACATTTCGTAGATTTGTCACAAACAATCTTGCCTAAGGTTTTTCTACTAGTACAGGCGAATATAACACAGATAAACCAAGATTAAATTAACAATGTAACAGTAATTACGAAGACAATCAACTATACTCCATTTGGTTAGGTACTTAACTAAAGGTAAACAATAAAAATGGCGGCGTTCAGGGCTCTTCAACCTTTATTACAATGGTATCTTATAAATTCGGAGTGAAATTGATATTCGACACAACTAACAATCAATAAAAACAACGAACAAACAAAATAATAACAATTTACGGCAAAAGAAACACAAAAACGAACAAAAGTACAAACTGTTACGAATGGCGTCTGGTTATCCGACTAAGTATAATATCGGTTAATTATTTCGCCGCGCTTCCTTGCGCTACTACTTCTTAATTTTTTCGAGTTATCAAAAGTCTAATAAGTAGAAAAATGTTTTGATTTCCTGTCTTTTTAGATTCTTTCTAGTAGGCACATTGCAATACTTTTTGACATAATTATCAGATTTGATTTATTTATTGGTCGCAAGCTTAAGAATTAATAATTACCATTTAATATTAATCAAAGTAGTAAAATATGCTAGTATATAAAAGGAAAATGATTTTGAATCATTAAATAATTTATTTTGGTTACGTTTTATTTCAAGATGAGAAATGTCCCTATAAAAGAACCTTTTTTATGATTTGTTTACCTTTATTTAAGTACCTAACCAAATGGAGTATAATTACCGTTATCTCTGTAAGACTTCAATAATGAGTTTGTTTTCTGTATTTGAGCAGAATGGAAAATATCTTTTAGTAATGCTAAAGGTACAAGTGTCTAGAGAATAACTTGGAGTATTGGATAAAAGCTAAATGAATGTTGTAATTAGTTACATTTTGATAGCGTAGATAACGACCAAGCCAGAATGTCACAGGTCTTGCATTTCAATCTGACGCTCTGACCTCTGACTTTTCGCAATCTTGTGCGTTAATTAATTATCAACAGCGTATAACTGTGAAGGTCGTGAAGGACAGTATCGTGAGGGGAGGAAACCTGAATGCGTAAGAGATTTTCTGGACAGGGTGTGATCTTTGCCCGCACGCTCTGGACGGGCCTGGTGGATTATATTTAAGGAAAGAAACTTTTTCTAATAGTATGTTAGTGTTGACATAATAATACTTCAGATTCTTAGTATATCTCTAGTAGACGACCATAGTGTGAGAATAAGAGGAGCAGGAAACTTGAGACACTTGTCACTTCTGGGCTCATCAACATGAGTCCGTCAAGAAAACAAATGTAACACGAACTAAAATATTTTCTTTACTGCCTCATGTATCTCTTGACTGCCTCATTTGTCTAGTAGTCTCTAATGCGACTGCTACGCTACAGATCCAGGGTTTGGTACCCAGGTCGATCAGTGACCAGTGTGATTGGGTTTTTCTATGTAATTCTCTGTAGCAGTTTTTAGTCTAAATTTGTGCTCGGTTAATGTCCATAGGCTCGCCTCCTGTTACATGGGACCTTACATAGGGACAACTCTGCCTCACCCTTCGGGGAACACAGGCGTGATGGTATGTTATATTTATTTCCCTTAATACTTCTCAAAGTTCCCGCAGACTTCACGTTAGAACATAACATAAAAGTTATATTTTTATAAAGAACGCAGTAAGGAACATTTTAACCGCATTTTCTTTTTCAAACAACTATTGAAAACCTTTCACATAACACGACCTACTTGCAAAAAGACACCGTTACACAGTTATTCGTGATTTGTGTGAATGTTTTCATTTGTGAGTCTCACAGAAACATCATTTAACTGTCTACAAAGAACTACATCTGATTTTAAATATGTATTATATTAATTACTAGCTGACCCCGCAAACAATGTTCTGCCAAATTATAACCGCGATAAAAAAGGAGGAGGATGGAGGGTTGGGGTAGGAGGGTGAAAAATATTTTACAACCTATTCTCATACCAACTAAAAGTACAATTTGGTTTTTAATTCAAATCGTTCAAGCAGTATCGGAGAAGTCGACCACAAACACTGTGACACGAGATTTTAAAATATTAGAAGATGAAATATTCCACCTTATATTACGACTGAGATAACTGTAATCTTATCTGATCTAGTAATTGTAGGCACGGCTTTGTTTTATATGTTCTCTGGGTTAGATTTTATGAATAACTAATTAAGTTGGTAATTAATATGTAATTGCTTGCGAGTGTGTAAAACGAGAATCCAAAAAATCTGTCCTCGAAAATAAGCAAGAAGAAGGAGTTTGTTGAAGTTACCAATTAAACATTAACCTCTGACTTTTCGAAGTCATGTGCGTATTAATAATTAATTATCACGCGCTTAAACGGTGAAGGAAAACTTCGTGAGGAAACCTGCATGCCTGAGAGATTTTCTTGACGGTGTGTGAAGTCTGCCAACCCGCAATAGGCTAGCGTGGCGGACTATAGCCTAATCCCTCTCGTTCTGAGAGGAGACCCGTGCCCAGCAGTGGGACAATGTAATGGGTTGATGATGAACATTACACATCCCAAATAACTGTCGAGTCATCTAGTAAATAAATAAATATGCTTGATAGTTCTGCTTTAAAAAGAAATTCATCGCATCTCTTTTTTCACAAAGACGAAGTTGAGACAGTGGGTTACATAACGCTCAGAGTACTAGCTCAAGATATAGTGCAGTGTTATTGTGTTAAGAGCAAGTTCAACTACCTACAAGTTACAGTTGAAATGAATAAATTGTCTTTTATAAGAATAAGTCTTAACTTTTTCTGATAGCTTATAAATTGGCTAATTTAGACAATGATCTGTTCACCTTGATGTTTTGTAAAAGAGTACAAACACAGCAGTTCATAGCTTCGCTCAGAGCAACCTTAACACAACAAACAATCTCTTATATTATAAATTGAAGTTTGTTGGTGTATTAAGCTTTTACTCTTAAATCGCTTAGCTGGTTTTGATTAATTATGGTACATGGTTAAAGGTTCCTTCTCTTTGCATAAAAATTTAAGGGGGAGAATGGGCGTTTTTTTATGAAGCCTAAATTTATTGACAAAATCTCAGCCGCGGGAAAAAGTTCGCAATCTTCGAGTAATACAACATTGTTTACCTTTTAAGGGTAGAGAAATGACTGATTAATGATTTAGTTAAATAAGATACTAGCTTGGAAATACAAAGAAATTAATTAATATTTATAAAAGACACAGAAATAAATAGATATAAGAGCGTGTACACTATGTAACATCATTTTATAGAACCAGCTACCTGACTCCAAACTCGTGTAATTTATTCTCCCGTGCAAACGCGCGCATTCAGCGAGAAATATCGTAAATCTGTAGTGTCTGCCACTTTCCACTATTTTTCAAGCAGTATTTTCTACAGTTTTAATGAAAAACTTTCAGTAATGTATAGGTTACATAAATCAGTGGTATTTAAAAGTTCGTGTAGTAATGAAAAAGGGAATGAAGTTATGATTTGTGATGAATATTGGGATCAGCAATAGTAATGACTGTAAAAGTACGTGACTGAAACTAATTGACCAATAACTTGGTGAATATACGCCGAACGCTTTCATGAAAACGTGCCTAAAGAGACAATTTACTACAAAAGACATTATTACGTTTCAGAAATCTCAGATTGCTATATCAACATTTACAAATAGCATATGATTCAATATTATTACAAAGCTTCAACAACACTTAAACACACTCGTATTTTCTTTTCAGTTTGAATCAAAAACCACATTTCGCATAAAGATTTTACCACGTAAATAAAAACACATGTACGGACACATTCGTGCAGACTAACAACGTAGTAATAGTGCGGAGCATAAAGCCGTATATTCAAGTGTTTCATTTTTCTGTCCGCCATTGCATCCGGGTCTATTATTTCTAGGGTTGGCGCTAAGTGAAAACGGAAATGACTGTTAATTGAAAATTCATATTTTATGTGTAATCGTGAGTATAATGGCGTTATTCGTTGTTAAAGCGCTTTGTAACATCATTGTATTTTGTGTAACCATTCAATATTTTGTAAAAAGAGCCCCATAATTATGTGCTTTATTACCTACTTATAGTACCTATCTTTCAATGTCTTTACATTTACAAATTGCCATTAAAATGTTTGTAAAATGTAGTCCTAAAGCAAAATCGTGTCCAAGCAATCAGCGTTTTACTTAATCCTGAAGGTCGCATTAGTGAGACAGCGGGCAAAAGTTTGTTTCTGAATAATATTAAACTAAATACGGTCCATCAGTACTTTTCAGACCAAACTGCCTAAATGTCTAGCTCCATTTGTTACACAATATACTTAGATAGCGACACCTACCTTCATTCACAGTACATTGGGTTGAATATAGACTATTTTATCTCTCAACTACGCCTCGTAAAAAGCAATGGAAAACGAAGTAATTTGGATTGATGTGGTTTGAGGTTGGCTATTTATCTAATCTTAAATTGCTGAATGAGGCTTGGGACTAGACTAGATTAACTTAATATTACTTTGCACTCAATTATATAAATACGATGCGTTCATGAAATTGAAAGATATTTGTATTTTTTTTATATGTTATTTAATTAGAAAAGAGACAAGAGCTCGTGACGTTACAAATAGTTAAAATCAGGCGGTTCTATGTTATTCTTCTATTTATGTTTTGATTTTAACGAAATTTGGTACAAAAATAGACTAGACCTTGGGAAAGGATATAAGCTGCGTTTATATTTCGGTAAATAATAAAGTTGGGCAAATTTTGTGGTCTACTCGAGCAAAGAAGCGGACAGAAAGATATGTACTCAATACTCAATATATTTATTGTAAGGCTAATTTGCAATTTCCCGCCAGAATTGGAAAAAACTAAACAGTCAAAATCGTGTTCTCCACGCGGGCGAAGCTGCGGGCGGAAAGCTAGTATCTTATAAACATAATCCTTACACCGAGTCAATTGACTAACTAAGCGAGCAAGTTGATTGTTCGTAATAAAGCTTGCGGAAGAAAGCTGCCCCTTCGCCAACCCTACGTCTATCGCTCTAGCCTCGAATTATGCAAGTGCAGTGTAGTGCAGTTTAGTTATACCAGCGTAGTATAGTGGCATCACCTGGCGTCGCTCGCGATCGATACGTCGCGACGACCGGGAAGTACTTTGTCTGGGGTTAGAACAACTTTTAGTTTAATTGTCTACTGATATTTGTTTTTGTTATGACGGTATGGTGATAGGAGATTTTTTTATAATATTAATGCTCTATCACACCTAATCTATATAAGATTAGAGATAGATTAAAAGAGCGTCAAGTTTGTTAGTATTTCTCTGGGGTTACATTTAAGCGCCTCCCCGAAATAATTATAAGTTCTATTATTTCACTAGAAGTGGGTTCGTTTCTAGTAGAAAATTAACAAAGTCATTTCACATTATATAAAAATGGTCGCTCGTTTCTAACATAATATAAATATAAATGTATATTACATTTAATAATATCATAAAAATGCTTTCAAAAATCTAAAATATTCCACTATGCAGCGTGTTAGTGTTGTGGTGTGTAGTGTGTGTACCAATCCATTTCCACATCCACTATGAAAACAATACACTATTGTCATATAAAATTCACGCCATCAAAGTCACGATGTAAGCAAGATCTCCATCAGTTTGTTCACTACGTGCTAACAAGGCCCCCGTGGATGCGCACGAGTTAAGTCGATTGTATCATAAGTTAATCGATTGAGATACGAATTTCTTGTGACTCGAGATGAATTCATTCCTTTCCATTTCATTCCAAACATATTTTATAATAAGTATTAAGTACTAATTTGAATAATTGTACATTATCATATAGTATATACAATCAGCTCAATTAGGCACTGGAACAAAGGATTATGGTGACGATTAGAATCAGAAAAAAAATCCAGTTTGATGAAACTAACGCTGATTTCAAGTTAGATATTTAAATACACTACTTTAATAAGCATTTAAATTAGTATTTTACCTAACTTATTACATTATACTTGTATCCCAAAGGCTATTAGTAGCTTCAAGCTAGAATATTCGATTATTTTTATTGTTGGAAATATCAATTTTATACGACCTACTTTTTGCTGCCATTTTATTTTTAGAATTTTAATGACAAATGTAGTAAATGTCACTAATATGAAATGTAAATTATAAAACGTGTGCTGCTATGCATACAAATCAGCAAATACGACTTTATCTATCTTTTGCTCGTAGAAATTTCCAGAACTTATTCGTGACCAACAAACTCGTGTTCATCTCTTGATTGTATTAAGTGTGATCATCAAATTGCACTGCATCGTGATCGGTTTGAACCGGAGCCAATCATGGTCAAGGTCATGTGCGCAGTCGCAGACTCGGTCGTTAATAACTGGTTCAGTTGTGCATATTTTTAATTTTTTTTTTAATGTTTACTAGCAATGTGGGTCACACATTACTAGTAATCTTGTTAACCCCTCGTGCTAAACTAAATGCTTGTGTTACGAGTGGGTTCACGTTGGTAGTGCAATGGGTGGGTTTCGAACCGGCAACCACATGATCGCAAGTCCGACGCCCTAGTCATAAGGCTACCGCCGCTTCTATATTACAATCATATCTTTATTTGGTACCGATTATTTATGTTTGTGGGGTGTAAAAGATAAATGGATAGTCGGTGGAGTTGCACTGGGCACAGTTTCAGACCGGGGACCAATGACGGGTAGGAGTGAAGGGCATCCGGTAATGATATAGGTCGATAAAATAGGTCACACGTGGATGGGAAAAGGACTGGTAGAAGTGGTCAATTGTCAATAGTATCTTTATTTAGATGAATATGGAACAAATACAGATCTTACATTAATTACTGTGGCAACATTATATTCTGTCCTATAAGGCGTGCAAATATTTCATAACAAAATTTGGCAAACATATAAAATCAAATAATAAGACAAGTAAGTAAAGGGAGGCCTATACTCAGGAGTGGATAGATTCGGATTGTGGATGATGGTGATGATGAAATAAATCCCTTAATAATAAATCTCTTAACCGCAACTAATCAGAAAATTTCCTATATCTAACTTAGCAGTTGGTTGACGAAGTCGACACGAAAGTAATAATTGCATGATTGTATAAAAGATGACAATTTAAAGTTTGATGAACATACAAAGACAAGTTAGAGATGGATAGTGATGAGTAAATAGTAAAAAAGTCGAGATAACCAGTTATAATGCAGTCATAAACTTCAATAAAACATGATAATCATAAAGCGGCTCACATCGGAATGAGGTGACCGTGTTTACACAATATTCGGGCGGACAATGACATGGCTACAGAAAACTGCGCCCGCGCACCGTTACACAAACGCGCACACGCAAATTATCACCACGCGGATGACTTGGGTTGGCGGTAACGCTTTGTGATAATGAGACACATAGTAAGTTTACTATGAAAATTTATAGTGTTTTTCCAGTTCCCTGAAAAAAATCTGAAAAGGGATTTCAATTCAGCAATTTCTCTACACAAAAACGGACCATTTAGGACATATAATAAATAACCCTTACACAAACCAATTCCAAAGTTATTAACTGAAAGGACAAAGGCATCACAAAAACACAATAGCCTAGCCAGACTAGACACTTGGCAAAAGGCTTTGAACTACAATATAAATGTAATGTATTTTACCGTTTAATAAAGCCTCAAAAAGGTAGCTAAATAAAAATATGAATCATAACAATTATTATAACCATAAACATAACATAACATACCATCACGCCTGTATTCCCC
Organism: Subacronicta megacephala; assembly: GCA_958496365.1. Lineage (NCBI taxonomy): Eukaryota > Metazoa > Arthropoda > Insecta > Lepidoptera > Noctuidae > Subacronicta > Subacronicta megacephala. The sequence continues at coordinate 14,256,810 of OY292526.1, read as the reverse complement.
GAAGGGTTAGGCAGAGGTGTACTTAATGTACACCCACAGTTCGCCGGTATGTTTTGGGTCCCATGTAATAGGGGGCGAGCCTATTGCCATTCACCGGGCACAAATCCAGACTCCGAGCTGCTACTGAGAATTTCATAGAAAAACTCAATAACACTTTGCTCGACCTGGGGATCGAACCCAAGACCTCAAGCGTAGCAGTCGCGATTGGGACCACTAGGCCAACGAGGCAGTCGCACGCAGTTATAACCATTTCATACAATAATATGACAAGATTAAAGAGCTTCACGGATAACTGTCATCTTGTTGAGACAAACACACTATTGCACTGCAACTCCCGCTACACAAACGAGGCGTTAAATAAAACGGTGATATATGAATGATTTAATAAATTATGCGCTAACCGTATAAATCACGCGTGCTGGTTATAAAAAACGCAAATTATACGGGTTTAGTTTATAGTCGGAACCGCTACGGTTATCGAAGTCAATTTCATGTAGTTATTATATTGTACGTCAGTAATTGCCAAAATAACGTCAAATTTCGATTACGTTGCTTTCAGTTGTATTGTTTAAAGCGATAGCAATGTGAGTTTTAGGTAGAAATTACGTAACGTAATAAAATATTCAGTTATTAACGTTTTTATAACTGCTTATCTTAAAATCATTAAAGTTTCAAAGGTCATTAAAGTTTCTTGAATACTAAACATTTTGTCTAGTGTACACGTGTATTTAATTGTCATGGAGAATAATGAAGATAAAAATGGCAAGTTTGTTAATTTTATTATTTTTAATCAGCTCAGACGCAATACCTAGGTCTATCTTAAAACGACAATGCAAAATTGATCGTAAAATAAGCCTTTCTTTTTAATTGTCGAGACATTATTATTATAAAATTATGACTATAATAAATTAACATATCTTCATCAACTTCCAATCATCATCACCAATCCTGTTCCGGCTCGTACATAATGATAAGTAGCCATTTAGGCCACCGTTTAAGCCATTATCGATACAATTTACGATTCACAGGTTATCAACGACCGCGTGTGACACTGCGGTGCCGGACACAATGTGACCCTGTGTGTTTATACAACTTGTACGCGAAAAACAAGCGAATTACTTTATCCCTGATTTACATTAGTAAAATGTTTTAAGCCTTGATTGGAGAATTAATCTCTTGTTATAAAAAATAAAACGTTTTAAGATACCTACCTTATAATTTCAAGGTTATATGAATTTATATTATTTTATTGCTAAAATATCGAATTACGGAAGACTTTAGCCGGTTCCTTCTAAAGTTTTATTAAATACCCGTTTCTTTGTTAAAGCATTGATAAATATATATATATAAAGAATTGTAGCTGACAATTACATGATAAATTGCATTGCAGTGATAGAGAAGAAAAAACATGTGAAGCTACAGTTACAATTTCCGAGGTATTGACGTCACACACACAGTTAACGAATTTAAGAGGTATTTTAAGGATTGAAAATAGCCTTAGCTTAAGTCGTGTTTTGATGAGGTCTATCACTTAAGTCATTCAGGATAACACAGTCCAGGGAAAATATTTTTAACACTAACAATGCGTACTGCAAACCTAATTTATAAGAGACCATGAATTAATCCAAAGCTTTGTTCGCTAATTAATTAATGTATGTATTTATTAGCAATTTAAATGCAACATGACATACGATGACCTAAACTAACTGAACAAACAATAGCAGGAATAACGAATGTGTTACGAAATCACTGTTATAAAGTTTTTACCCGATTCGATTTCGATATCGAGAACTGAATTTGAAAATAAAAACATCATACTTCATTTGTCCGGTGATACTGATTGATATATGCGGTTGTATTATTTCTGATACTCGTGACCATTTCTGTCGGTAAAAGATCCGAAACGACAGGATGTAATAATATCAATATAACGCAACAACATTCTTAAAATGTAGTTTTATTCACACTTTATAGTCCTACACTACAGTACGCGTCACATTTACTTTAATTAGCAACTATTTTATTGCTTCGACTTCGGTTTATTTAAGACATTAACCTACATTGTCCTCGCACTTTCCCAATATTGTACCAGCGAACAATGTAAAAATAATTGAAGTCTCCATGTTGTTTCTTGCGCGATTCTTCTCCAAAGATTTAACTTTTAAGAACCATGCAATTAGTATTACTGTTTGCATTATTCCTATTGCTATTTGAAATTTTAAAAGCTGTGAACTATAGCTGAAAGTCTTGAATAATCTACATGAACCCAATAACGGCAATGGAAAGAGACATAAAACAAAACGTGAAATAGTTTCAGCAGAATTGCAAAGACTCATCAGCATTCTTTCAAAACGTCAATTTTGTAAATACGTCGCTCTTTTGTATGTTTTCGAGAACAATATTTTTTTGGTCTCCTGACTGGAAACCAGGAAGCTGTGAGTAATTCGCAGTCATTGGCGAAATGTACGTAATTTGGTACGTTTCACAGTTCACTGGTTCTGTCTGCCACGCCGCGGCGTGTCAATGGCGGAGTTAGGAAAAAATATAGTGTATCGGAAAATTCAAGTTCAATGGAGCTTTAAGTCTGCCTTTAAGGGTATCACATTTGTCAGATTATCTGCTTGCTACTTAATAACGGTGGGCTGTCTTTCCATCCTAAGGCAACTAACATAGGCTCTCTTAAGCCTTTTAGGGATCACGATTATATGAAAAAAATCACCTATCCACTAGCCGGTCTAGCTACACTAGATTGTCCTATCTCTTACATACATAGTGCATACATTATGTTGATCAGTATGAAGTCATAAAAAGTAATTTGCTTTTTTACTTTTCTTGACTTAAAAGTCTACGTAAGACCTGTTTCTTCCGGATTGGATTACGTTTTACTTAAAAAAAAGGTATAACTAATTATCTCATAAGCATAGAAATCTAAAATGCTATCATTTTCTTGTAATAATATGCTTGAATTTTGTAATATTATAAGTTAGTCTTTAGCCTAATAAAAAGTTAGGTACATATTGAATTACACATACATACACGTGTACATATTGAAGCGTCGGTAGCCTAATGGCTAGGGCGTCGGACTTGCGATCATATGGTTGCCGGTTCGAACCCCACCCATTGCACTACCGACGTGAACCCACTCGTAACACAAGCATTTAGCTTAGCACGAGGGGTTAACAAGAATACTAGTAATGTGTGACCCACATTGCTAGTAAGCTTTTTTTTAAAAAAAAAAAAATATTATGAAAATTGTGTGAGGACATCGTTGCGGCAGTGGCGCAGTGGTGGGGGCCGTACTAAGCTAAATAAGGTCATTAATATTAGCACCTCGATCGCGAGCGGTCGTGTCTAAGGCGTGCTGCCGAGCGGATTAGAATTTACAAAAACGTTTTGAATACTAATGACGATAAAGCAAACTCTGTAACTAATTACAAAACTACCGTACCATATTTATGTCAGAATGAGTGAACAGGAAAAACAGGGTCAGAACAAAATAATTTTAGGATAGATAGTCTTAGTGTTTTTATTTTTTGCATGGAAATCGGATTAGATGAAAATTGAAGGCATTTCAAGCTTCTACAGTTTAATGCCTATCTGTAATAAAATAAAAAATCGGAATGAATAGACTTCATAATCATCTACATTGCTAAAGGAAATTAAACTTTATAATTATCTGTCTTGTACAGTGTTCATTCTAAAATTGAGATATAATTCCATTTTCTTAATCGTTCAGATCAATTTGAACAGCACGTCCAAATATGTATATTTGGTGCTAACTGTACTTAGTCAGTTTACGACAGAATACTGATAAGTGATAAGTATTGATAAGTAGCGGATGCTATTTAATATTTTTATCTTTCCTTTACTTCCAGATCTCTGTGGAAGGAACTGATAATCCTTCTATATATATCTTGGAGATAAGCAGTAAAAACGGAAACGATATCAGCGATTTTTCCGAGATATGAGCATTATGTTGCGAATTTTCTAATATGACTCCACAAGTTTCTAAATCCAAGTTAATATTAAGAACGTGAAAGTAATTCTGTCTGTCGGTTTGTTTGTTACGCCTAAACAGCTGATTCAATTTTGGTATAGACAGTAGCTTGTACTTATGTGTTTTATACCAATTGCTTCAATTGCTAAGCGAACAAAGCCAGTCTAAAGGCATGTGTTGTGATTTCAATGATTTGCTAGAAATATATTTAATTATTAACAGAATTAATTGTAACACTGAGGCAACACTGTCGGAAATAATAATTACAGAAGTTTGTATGTTTGCATTAGCAACACTTTGAAATGACGGATGTGACGTAACGCTGTCATTTCTGGGTGGGGTCGGGCAAACGTAATTTAAGATGGCAGACGGACAGTCAGTGTTGGTTGCGAAGTCGAGGCGATCAGATGTGCCAATGATTGCTACTTGCTGTGATTCATAAGTTTTAGAAATTATTGTGAAATTGTGATTGTGAAATAATAAGTACTGAAAATAAAGTTATTGGTTTAGAAGAGAAAGATCGTTTTCTTTAATAAATCAGAAGTGACAAGAACCACGAGCCATGTCTCGGCAGAAGCGTAAGTACATTATTATTATTATTTCTCTTTGCTATTATTTCAAGAAGCAACATTTTTCTAGCTAAAGAACAATAGAACAGTTAAAGTTACCAAATATTTTGAGATAGATAATGAGAATACAAGAATAATTGCTCCACTAAAAACTGTTTTATGCCATGTAGGTGCGCTTATTTATGCCATGTAGGTGTGCTGAATTATGTTATGTAGGTGTACTGACTTATACCATGTAGGTGTGCTGACTTATGCCATGTAGGTGTGCTTATTTACGTCATGTAGGTGTACTGACTTTTACTATGTAGTTATGCTGACTTATACCATGTAGGTGTGCTGACTTATACCATGTAGGTGTGCTGAGTTATGCCATGTAGGTGTGCTGACTTATGCCATGTAGGTGTGCTGACTTATGCCATGTAGGTGTGCTGACTTATGCCATGTAGGTGTGCTGACTTATGCCATGTAGGTGTGCTGACTTATGCCATGTAGATGTGCTGACTTATGCCATGTAGGTGTGCTGAATTATGACAAGTAGGTGTGCTTATTATGTCATGTAGGTGTACTGACTTTTACCATGTAGTTATGCTGACTTATGCCATGTAGGTGTGCTTATTTATGCCATGTAGGTGTGCTGACTTATGCCATGTAGGTGTGCTTATTTATGACATGTAGGTGTGCTTATTTATGCCATGTAGGTGTGCTGACTTATGCCATGTAGGTGTGCTTATTTATGTCATGTAGGTGTACTGACTTTTACCATGTAGTTATGTTGACTTATGCCATGTAGGTGTAATGACTTACGCATATAGTTGTGCTGACTTACGCATGTAGGTGTGCTGACTTACGCCATGTAGGTGCTGATTTTAGCTTTTCAGTAAGCTCTAATTGGAGCTATTTATTGTTTTATGCTGTGCTGTTGTCAATGTATGCTCTATACTTCAAGTCGTGTAGATCTTTGAGCCTTGAAAAGGCATTGTTTTATATAGAGATAGATAGATGTAGTAGGTAATATTAAGCAATTTAGCTGAACTATTTTACTACAAGTATCTAAGCCAAAAAGTGGGGCTACTTAAATACAAGACCTCAACTAAGATATTTCTTTTAAATTATAAATGACGTTTTAAATTCTATAGAAAGGATATGAAGTGCCTGAAACATTTTCAGGTGATAAGGACCCTAGAGGCACCCCAGATCATAATGGCAGTTTCACCCCGGAGCATAGTGAAAGCTTCACCCCCGAGCATCCCAGAAGACGGCGCAGCAGACTTTCTTCAAGTGAAGCCGAAGAAGTACCTGTGAAGAAGAAGCGTGCGTCGGAGGGACTCACTACGGATGATCTTCTGAAAATAATAGCAGCGGTACAGAAAGGCTCAAGTAAGAATACTCCAGTTACTAATGTTATTCCGGACTTTGATCCTGATAATAGGTCCCAAGATATTGAGCGTTGGCTAAGGAAAGTTAACGAGTGTGCGATCATTTATGATTGGAATGAAAAACAGACCATTCATTATGCCCTTCAAAAACTTTGCGGATTGGCAAAAAAGTGGTACGAATCTTTACCAACACTCAATTACTCTTGGAAGAAATGGCAATCTAAAATGAAAAAAGCTTTTCCAAGTGATGAGAACTTTGGTAAACTTCTAGAAGAAATGCTTAGCCGGAAGTCCCGTACTGATGAAACTCTTCGAGACTATTTTTACGATAAGTTAGCATTGATAAGTAGGTGCGAAATTGATGGCCGAAAGGCAGTAGATTGTATAATTTACGGAATCAATGACAGTTCTATCAGAAATGGAGCGCAGGCACTCAAATGTAAGAAACCAGAGGATTTGTTAAACTACCTAGCTTCACAACAGCCTAGCACGTCGAAGGATATTCCTAAAACAAACTCTGTAGTTAGCTCATTCAAAAAGCGTGAATTTCGTGTTACAAATAATCAAATTAAAGCTTCAGGTAGTAACTCTAATAGAAATACTGATGCGTCTTGTTTTAACTGCCATGAACGAGGACACTATTTCGAGCATTGTCCAAAGCCAATCACTAAATGCGTAAAATGCGGTAGGGTAGGTCATAATTCAGATAACTGCAATAGGAAGCCTTTATTATCTCATGAGAACGGTCAGGATAAACAAACCGTAGATAAAAAGGTACTAAAAATTAACTCCAATCGGTTAATCGATCTTAAGAGGAAGTTCGAGCTTAAAGATCCTATTGATTCTAGTCAGGGTCACCAAATTCACTCCAATAGTATAGTTTCCTTGGATGGTAATGGAAAATTTTATAAGAGTATTTGCATTAACGGGTCGATGACTGACGCATATGTCGATTTTGGTAGTGACTGTAGTTTGATCAAATATTCTACAGCTAAACAGCTTCATCTAGTAGAAAGCACTAATGATCTTCCTACAATAAAAGGATTCGGTAATTCCATAATTAAACCGAAGTTCCAGTCTGTTGCACAAATCAGATTAGATGAAGTAGAATCGGATTTAGTAGTTCTAGCAGTTGATGATGAATATTTACCGGCATCTATATTGATAGGACAGAATTTTACTGAACTACCGTCTATAACTGTCATGAAAGATAATGAGAAGTTGTTCTTTTATCACACCCCAACTCATAGCGTAGCATCCAAATCGAAAGTCACAATTAACTTATATGTTGAAAGGGATATGACCATAGTTAAAGGTGGTTTGGTAGAAGTCTGCGCTAAGGAATCTTATTCGGGAGATATTTATATTGACGGGAGTATGCGAATGAGTCCGAACCAAGAGTATCACTTGCATCAGGGTTGTTATGAAATGAATAACAGTAAATCGGTCATATTCGTTACTTCATTGTCAACTGTCCCTTTAAAACTTAAATCAGGAATTTTGATAGCTAGGGCTAATCCCATTGCAGAAATTAAAACCTTATCAATAAGTACAGATACGAATCCTACGGACATGACACCAATCAATGAATCTGACATTAAAATAGGACAGGATATCGATAGAGTCACGTTCGAAAAACTCTACCAATTACTGCAAAAGTATAGGAAGTGTTTCGCTCAAGATCTTAGCGAGTTAGGTTGTACAAATCAAAGCACCATGAGTATAGAACTACATGATAAAACACCTGTAGTATACAGGCCTTATAGGCTATCGCACCACGAACGACACAAGGTTAGAGAGATCATTGACGATTTGGTAAAAAACGATATAGTGCAGGAATCTGAATCCAGTTATGCTAGTCCCATACTAATAGTTAAAAAGAAAAATGGAGAATCTAGGTTATGTGTTGATTACAGAGCCCTTAACAATAAAACTGTTAAAGACAAATACCCCTTACCCCTAATTGACGATCAACTCTCTAACCTGAGTGGTAACCGGTTTTTCATAACGCTCGACCTAGCGTCAGGCTACTACCAGATACCGATGGCCAAAGACAGCCGCCACATTACAGCATTTGTCACTCCAGACGGTCACTATGAATTTAAGCGCATGCCGTTTGGACTGGCAAATGCACCGGCCGTCTTCCAAAAAATGATTAATAGATTACTGGGTTCTAGACGATTTGATTCTGTATTCGCTTATATGGATGACCTCCTTATTCCTTCCATTACTATTGAAGAGGGCTTAAAAAAACTTGAAGATGTTTTAGGATTACTCCGTGATGCTAATTTAACCTTAAAGCTTTCCAAATGTAGTTTCTTTGATAATACTATTGAGTACTTAGGGTATGAAGTTTCAGCAGAAGGTATTAAGCCAGGTGAAAGGAAAATAGCTGCTGTTAAGAATTTCCCGGTTCCAAGCAATATTCATGCAGTGCGCCAGTTTCTGGGGTTGGCAGGTTACTTTCGTCGATTTGTCAAGGGGTTTGGTGAAGTTGCTAAACCTCTGACTAATCTGCTTAGGAAAAATATGCCTTGGAGATGGGATCGCGATGAAGCAAATTCTTTTGTTAATTTAAAAAATAAGTTAGTAGAACGCCCTCTGCTCGCCTTATATGACCCTAAGTTGGAAACTGAGCTGCACACAGATGCCAGTTGCTTGGGATTGGGAGGAATATTAATGCAGTGGCAATCCACTCCTAGAGTCTTAAAGCCCGTAGCGTACTTCAGTAGACAGACTACTCCAGATGAACGGCATTTACACTCGTACGAGTTGGAAACGTTGGCAGTAGTTTGTTCCCTTAAGAAATTTCGACCCTATCTGTTAGGTCTTAAATTTACTGTATATACCGATTGTAATGCACTAAGGACGACTTTAACTAAACGTGACTTGATTTCCCGCATTGCACGCTGGTGGCTACAAATTAGCGAGTTCGATTTTGAAATACAATATCGTCCCGGATGTAAAATGAGTCACGCTGATGCTCTTAGTAGGAATCCGCAGGATAATACATCACCTAACACTTTAAAGATCCTCAATATTTCCACAGAGAACTGGATACTTACTTTACAAATGGCAGATCCAGAACTCCAACGTATTGTTAAAATTCTAAAACCAGATCTTGATGAAGATAGCATAGAAGTTCGGAAAAACTTTGTCGTAAAAAACCATGCATTACATAGGAAAGTTGGAGATGATACCCGTTTAGTTATTCCCAAAAATGCTAGGTGGCAAGTTTGTAGGGCAAATCATGACGAGTTGGGTCATTTTGGCTATGCGAAAACTGTTGAACGTATTCAAAGCCAGTATTGGTTCCCTAAATTGAGGCGTTATGTAAAAAAATATGTAGCTGCATGCATAGATTGTGCTTATAATAAGGACAATACTGCAAAAAGTCGCAGTGGGTTATTATATCCGATTGATAAAATTGCAAAACCATTCCATACATTGCATCTAGACCATTTAGGACCATTTGTGCGCAGTAAAAATGGTTATAATTATATATTAACTATAGTAGACGCTTTTACAAAATACCTTTTTGCTAGACCAGTTAAAGATACCAAAACCAAAAATGTTGTCAAAACTCTGGTAGGCATATTTCATGACTTTGGAGTACCAACTAGGATTATTTCTGACCGCGGCACGGCTTTTACTTCGAAGCAATTTAAGGATTTTTGTGTCAGTAAAGGCATCAAACATGTGCTAAACGCAGTTGCTTGCCCCAGAGCGAATGGTCAAGCAGAAAGGTTTAATCAGACTATTCTTACGGCCTTGTCTACACAGAATTTCGGTAAAGATGAACGCTCCTGGGATCAGCAACTGGGCAAAGTACAATGGGGTATTAATAACACCATTAATGCAACAACGCAAAAAAGTGCATCAGAGTTATTATTCGGAACAAAACTTAATGGTATTACCGAAAATATACTAGAAACAAGCAATGTCGATGCAAATTCGGAAACTGACGACGCATCACCAGCCATAACGTCAAACATTGATAAAATAAGACTTGAAGCTTCTAATAATATTGTTAAAAACCAAAAGCGTATGAAGGATGCTTATGACAATAAAAGATCTCCAGCTCAAACGTACTCGGTAGGTGATTTGGTTAAAATCACAAAAACTAATTATAATAATGATGGGAAAAGTAAGAAGTTGTTGCCTAAGTTTATAGGTCCTTATAAAGTAGTAAAATGCCTTGGTAATGACAGATACGAAATTATCAATGTGCCAGGATTCAATGCAAAAAAATATGATAGTGTAGTAGCTGCAGATAGGATGCGCCCTTGGATTCACATCCAATCGCTGGGAATTAACAAATCATCTGGTTCCGAGTCCAATTTATCGGAATCTGACGATAGTTTGGAATCTGACAAATAATTGTTTAGAACAAAAATTCTACCTACTGTTTGTATACTTTAAGTAGATATATGTTTGTAAATTGGTGCTTTATCTAATAGTCTGATTCTTTTGTTTATTGTACTATTTACGACATGTTGGCCCAGTGTTGTGATTGCGTGCTTCGGAGTTAGCACGCCATCGGATGGCCGAGTGTTGTGATTTCAATGATTTGCTAGAAATATATTTAATTATTAACAGAATTAATTGTAACACTGAGGCAACACTGTCGGAAATAATAATTACAGAAGTTTGTATGTTTGCATTAGCAACACTTTGAAATGACGGATGTGACGTAACGCTGTCATTTCTGGGTGGGGTCGGGCAAACGTAATTTAAGATGGCAGACGGACAGTCAGTGTTGGTTGCGAAGTCGAGGCGATCAGATGTGCCAATGATTGCTACTTGCTGTGATTCATAAGTTTTAGAAATTATTGTGAAATTGTGATTGTGAAATAATAAGTACTGAAAATAAAGTTATTGGTTTAGAAGAGAAAGATCGTTTTCTTTAATACATGTATATTTAAAAGTAAGCGACTTAAAGCAAGTTATAAAAAAAAGTTTTAATGACTGGAACAATTTAAGTACTTTATCACACGTATCAAAAGTTGTCTCCGCAATTTCGTCAAATTATCCAATGAACCTTGAACAGAAAATAATTTTAGATAGATCTCAATGTTGTCTAGAACAATTTTGTTGTTCACCTGTCAGACATACCTTGAAATCTGAACGTTCAATTACGAGGGCGCCACTGTACTGACTAACTTGTTTACCCAATTGTCTTTTTGATTGCTGTTGGTATTGACCTATTGTGTATTGTTTCGGCATTCCACAGTTTTTGGTAACACTAACGAACGTGCTTTGTTATATCAATTGTAAATCAGAAATTTATATATTGTTGGGCACTGAGAAGTAAAATAACAATAATTGTTTACGCCACTCTTGAGACTAAACATAACAGACGGTGACAGATGTAGCCAACGTAACTTAAGAAGTAAATTCTATCGTAACGGGACAATTTGACTTTGTAATGCACTCCCACGCAGAGTAAAGCAAACTTATAATATTATGTGCGGATTTCTATTTCAATCTATACATATATAACAACATCGGCATATTTGGCTTTAATTACAGATAACTAAAAACATGTAACTGAATGGACTGAAAGTCATTGATATGATTTCTCTTATCATTAAGTACCTATATGGCTCAAGGCATAGAAAGTTGACTTCACCACAGTTAGGGATTGCCATACAGCAGCATTTATAAACCAAATATTTTTTTTCATGAATCAAAATTATTATACCAGTTGGTTCCTCTTTTACGATTTTTTTTTCGTAAATAATCAAGAAAATTCAACCAAACAATTTTATTTTATTTGACACCCTCCTTATTCACTCCATCCGGTAAATTTTTTAGGTAAAACCAAAAAACATATTTAAATGTTCTCAAGAATCGTCGCAGGATTTTTCAACAGATTCACTACAGCCAACCCGGGAGACCAGGCACAAGTGTGACAATCACCTGTACCGGAAGACCAATCTAATAGCGTCCCTTGGATCCAGCAATTATCCCTAGCCACAGTTGCCTAACTAAAATAACACTATCGAATTAAACGCAAAATACTGCTATCTAAATCTATCAATGACATGAGTTTGCAGATAATGATAACAGAAATGGTATAATTATACAGTCAGACTGCATCGAATGATTGTGACGTCATAAGTAACTACATGCCATATTGTTTTACAGTTCAGATGAATCATGAAAGCGGAGTATTTACAACCCCAACTGTCGATACACTGAGTTTTTTACGACTCGCAAAACCACTGGTGTAAACTTCAGACACAAAAACTTCTGCTATTTCTTTTTACCACTAAGGTGGCACCACGCCTACAGCCCGCCTGATGATAAGCGGCTATTAGGTATAGACTATGGACGGTTGCAACACCAAGGGTATCACTCGCGTGTTGCCAACCCTTTAAAGGAAAAGGGAGGGGATGGAGACAAGCAGAAGGAAGGGGACTGAGGGAGGAATTGCTTGATGATGCCCATAAAATAATAGTAATAGACCTGCAAAATCTAATTACATATATGTTTTGAAATTCAATTTAGAAATTCAAGTATTTGCGCATGCTTAATATATTCTAAATTTATTTACCAAACCAGGAAGGCTTTAAGGTACCTTTATATGTAAAAATATTTATATTTCAATTCTATGCAAACTACCGTAACAGTCTTACCATATGGCTTTTCTATGGAATAAACCTTCTTTGCTGTATCTCAATTATTAATTACATAGTGCGTATTAATCCTTATTTCTAAGCGGTAACATAAATGAATCACTTTTATCGTAATTATAATGTTGTATAAACTTTATTACTACCCATGTATGTATATTTACATTATTGCTGTGTATTGTACAAACTGCTATACATAATAACAGTAATTAATAGTTTAATCTACATGCATCATACAATCATGCTCATGTTTGCGAGACAAAATATATGACATCATACGTCTGAAGTTGTCTGCAAGTGGGTTTGTAGTCGTAAATCTTTACATAGTATAAAATGAAGTCACTTCCGCTGTCTGTTCGCTTAGATCTTTTAAAATACTCAACGGATTTCAATACAGTTTTCAGCAATAGATATGAGTGATTCAAGATGAAGGTTTATATGTATAATACATATATATTATGGTACAAAAAAGCCTAGAAACAACGAGGGCGAAGCCGTGGACAGAAAGCTAGTATTCAATATAACGAGCTTTTCAAAGGCAGGTACACTCGTCGACAAATTAAGATACACAGTTCACTTTTTCAGACCGTCCGTATCCCGTCGTGAGAGATGTGATTTTTGTAGTGTAGTACTTAACTGTTTTGGTAGATTTGTGCTGGCGTGTGTATTATTGCCTTCATTATGTTGATAAATGTAAACTTCTTCATTTATTTTATTACTCACTCATGTACTCCAAAGACACGTAACAACTTACCTGTAAGCAAAAAAATAATAATATAAATATTAATGTTAAGTGGCTTATAAATTAACATATACATATTATTAACTAAAAAAAATGCTAAGCAAAAAAAACATGAAACTCCCAGAATTGAATAGCGACCTCACAGGCGTAATTTATATGAATTACGGACGCAATTACAAACGTTATTACGTGTGCTTATAAAAAGGTGACTTTATTATATTTTAAAATACGGTCACGGACCATTTTATGCACGTAGACCGGTCTTATAATTGCTTAAGAAAAATATAATGACAATATAAATAAAAGCCTTTTCGACGGAAAGAAAAATATTGAGATAATCACGACTCTATACCCTGAAGGGTTAGGCAGAGATGTAATAATGTATCCCATATAATAGGAGGCAAGGCTATTGCCATTAACCGGGCAAAAATCCAAACGCCGAGCTGCTACAGAGCATTTAATAAAAAACTCAATTACACTCTAGGAATCGAACCCAGTACGGAAGGGGAGGAAGGCAGTCAAACCGTAGCAGGTTGAAGCTGTCCAAGATACTCAATACTAGTTGTAAATAAAACCCATGACTCGCAAATAAATATCCGATTGCAACCTCATTACATAAAAACTTAAAAAGTCGTCAAGGAATTTTTTTATTCAAATTCACAAATTTAAAAAATTCAGTTCGTTATCCGTCGAGAGTTCAAAGCGTTCTTGAACCTGAATCGAACCAGAGAAAAACGATAGAAAAACTAACTGTTCGGTAATTGCTTCACTTGGCATGGACTGAACTCAGAGGAGTTTAAAGCGTTTTACGAGAAAATTAAAAACTCGATTTTAATTTGAAAGTTATTAATTGATACAGTTCATACTTCATGTATTTATTCTACTTACTATTTATATTTATTAATGAAATTTTGTCTCTTTTGACGATATTGTCGTTAGCATGGTATGAAAACTAAGCTAGTTAAGCCAGCTTAGTTAGCCAAGCTAGTCTAATCTATAATTCTTAGATATTGTCGTTTAACTCAAGCCACGATTAAGTTGGTTTTATAGCCTTAGTGTGTAGTACGCTCAACGTTCTGGCTGATTTTTCTAGGAAATTCTCAGTAACACCTCGGGAGTTTGGGTTATTTAGTTAATAGGTTCACCCCGCGCCCCCTATTTCATAGGGCCTAATCATACCGGCGAACAATGTTCGACATTAGTACTCATCTGCCTAACCCTTCGAGGAAAACAGGCGTGATGGTATGTGGTGTGTAATTTTAGACACAAACTGCGAGGAGGTGCTGCTGAACATTTCCCTAATGGGAGCGCAATCTGGGAATCAAACTCACGTGAAATCGTGAGTTTAATACCTCAGCACTAGACCAATTAGGTAATCCCACAGTTCATTTCACATTACATTCGAAATCTTGATAAATTAGAACCATGTTCGTACTTAGCACATAATCTGTTTACATGTAAACAGGTGTAGCTCTCAGTCTCTAGACGACCCTATCAGCATTCACGTCAGTACGTATATATGTGTATGAGAAAATTAATGAGATTGGATGTGGTGAGAGCCTAGAGTAGACATTGCTGGAAGAGGCTCATACAATTTCTATGAACCCGTGAGGATTAAGCCAGTGTTGTTAATATTTATTCTATCGCGAGGAATTATTATTATTCTTCTTACTTATAAAAACCTTTAACTTAGATGAGGCTAAGATTTTGGAAATGTCCACAAGATTGGTGAAAAACGAGATCATAGCAGAAAACGACGCTGAAACGCCAAAGTTGTATGTTTTATTTCAATTGAACCATTAAAACAAGTACTTTTAAAAGTCAAAACCTAGTTGCATGATTCCTAAAAGTGGCTTTTATGGAGAAGAACCGGCAAGAAACTCCTTAAAACAAGTAGATAGTCTCTTTTCAAGGTTATATATTATTAAATCTTTAACTGCTCTTAGGCCTCGTAATGACCAGTTAAATTACAAAATCCTATTTAATTGTATAATTAAAGTCCTAAGACCACACCAAATTTAAGTACATTTTACTAACCATTGTCTTTTAGCGTTATCAATACAAAACAGCAGCAATAAAAGCAACCATACTAGTTTAACCGGCTTATATCGTAACTGCTTCATACAACGAGTTTGGTTCAACTATAAACTAGTTACCATTGAGCAATGCTTCATAAATTACCTCACTATCATTAACTCACTAATAGCTTTCAAAATAATTCATGTAAATAAAGTTTTTAGTGCCTATCCAGCGATTTTAGATCTACGTCTAAGTGCTGGAACTAACGAGCGAACTCTAAAACGGATTACCTAGACTCAGCTATAATCAATAGCATCCCTAATGAAGGGGAGTTTAAATACGACCTAGGTAATGAATAGATTTTAAAAGAACTGACTTGAAAAGAAGGGTATTATTAATTCGTCTCAATATTATATTTTGCATGCATTTTGTTCCACTGCTATATATAATAGTCCACCATGCTGGCATAAAGTGGATTGGCAGACTTCACACGCCGTCGAATAAACCTCTGTCATCCAGGTTTTATCATGAAGATTTCCATAACCGTTTAAGCACGTGATTATAAGTGCTTATATTGCACACAATGTGTCCGAATATCGACCCTTTATCGACCGCAATACCGAATTATATTCGGGTCTCCAAAAAGTTGAATTCTTACCTGTTTTGACCTTTAGGTTTCTCCAAACAGACATAAGTCTTGAACTAAATTAATGTAATCTCAACTTAATGCACAAATCATATACAGAATTGTAGGTTTCCCAAATATACAAAATAAATATACTCTTTGCACGAATTTAAAATCAGTGAAGTATATATTATGTCTTTGTAAGTTTCTTCAAACGACCTCTGTATTTATGTAGTTTTTGAGTAAGAATCAATATACATATATGATTTTGTCATCAATTGAACTTTAGTCGAAACGCTTTATATTGCACAAAGCACTTTGGTATGAACAAACCAATTTGTTGAATGAACTTGGCTGGAGTTAGTAATGTTCAGTATCCAATGAATTTCTCGACTGTAAGTCATAAATTCGAATCCAATCTTGCGCTGCGGCAAGCTCATTGACTCCTACTCTATTCACACCAACAGATTCAAACAGTATTGCTTCACGCCTGTTTACCTTGAAAGGGTAGGCAGAGAGGTGTTAGTTGGTTGTTACACCAGTGATGTCTGTTTTAGGTTCAATGAAATACAGAATGTTTCTCTTACCATTTATCGGGGTACTTTCGGGGTACTAAGTTTTCTAAGACAAAAACCTCAACAATAATACTTAAATACTGCCTGACCTTGGCATCGAACACAAGACAACATATTCGTGCCCACTAGAACAAAAAGGCTGTTCAATCAGTTCATAAAAGACTTTTCAAATAAACTGAATGTAATTTAGTAGCATAAGATCTAGTTGTACAAAGAACTGCAAGGACTTGCGAAGTGTAATTATTTATGAACAACTTGTGACTTCGTTGAGTTCTAAAGAGATGTCGAAGTTTTGACTTTCAGCTTTACTTGATGTTGCAATATTGATTTTAGCTTAGTTACAGTCTTCAACGACTTTAATTTATCCTCGATGGCCACTAGTGAAGTAATAAGAAATACTCCAATTCTCAAGCCAAGCCTAGGGTAGGGTTTTGCCTAGCAACAGCATTAGTTCCTACTGGTTTCTAACACTTACGCGAATATTAGATCAGCATCCATGGTCACGGGTGGACTCAGTCCACCCGTGACCATGGATGCTGTAAAGGATCCGAAACGTCGGGAATTTAAAAATATCAATATAACGCCATAAAATCCGTAAAAAGTAGTTTTATTTCAAAGCATTAGTTCCTGTTTTGGCAATCATTCTAGTTTTGGTGAACAAAAATCTCTCACACCCCGGATGCGCGACCTAACAATCAATGAAAATGAGCCTTTAGCTTTATATAATAAACTGAAACTTCAATACAACTAAGAAGTGATTCATTCACGGTGTTGTAAAATCATCAAATAACAAGGAAAAAGTAAACCTAATTTATCTTAAAATGTATGCGAATTTAAAATTCTGGCAGAGAAAACAAGCGATGACCAGAGTTCTATAAAACTTTTTGTCTGGCGTGCGGCCAAAATACCGAGATCCTGAAGAGCCGATAGTATCAAAACTTTTATATAAGTTTAATGAATCGTTGAATCTTACAATGTTTTTAGGAAAGCAGCCACTTGACGCAAAGAATGTTGTAGAAAAGCGTATTGAAGATCCTAGATTATAACCAAGAAATTTAAATATATCAGGCCTTCACTTTTCGTTAAAGTATTTTGTAATATTCAAACATTAAGACGAAGAATACCCAGAAACGCTGAAGCCGTAAACACAGAAAATATGTACAACATCCTTGTTGAAAACAATATTTTGCTCTATCCAAAAATAAAACCTGCAAGCGAACAGCCAATAGTATGTAGAAAACTTCTGCAGTCTTACTGAAAAGAAAAACAATTATACATAGAAAACTGTAAAAATCCGCTTGTAGTAAAAACACAAAGAGGGCGGGACATAGCGTGATCAATAAACGATTGTGCAACCACAATAGCAGCTGGTTGCGCAACCGTGACGCCGCGCGGTACTAGGAGCGCATGTAAACAGAGTGATATCATACACATTATCTTGACACGCCAATTTGCTGATTTCAATGTACTGTTTTATATCAATGATGTGTTAAAGTTAGCTGTTGGAATCAGAGTGACTCGGCCGAGTTTGTTGCTGAATGAGGGTATGAGGGGAAACATAATTTAAGGCAATTCATTATAACGGGTCATTTAAAGAAGAAGTTAATTTAAAGAATCATGAAAATAGTAAAAAATGGGGAGCCATCAAACCATATAAGGACTGGATTAACTGGACCATGATTCATTACGCCCTAACATATTAAGATTGCAAAAACCAACCAACCAACCGAGTCCATATTAATAGGGTGGCAAGTGTTATGTATAAACATTAATTTCGACTTGTTCTTAAATCTGTAGATATAGTTCAGTCAGATTCAATCTGTTTACCAGTATAATACGTATAGACTGCCATTTTAAGACGCTGAGGCAAGACCGAATTATATTTGGAATATTTTTTTATTATCTGAATTGGCCTTTTGATTTTATACAATGACTAAGTTGAAGATCTTAGTCCGTGACAAAGTCACTTGTATCTCGTGTCTATTCCGATGGACGCTGTCAAGTATCTCACCATCATCCAGTTACTCGTAAATAACACAATTATTCAATAACAGTACCCAGGTCGTTAGCCAATCTACCGCGACAGACCGTTCAGTACATTGTCCAACTAACGGGTACAAATAGATTGTTGTACATGGAAGTCACCAGGTGAGTTGCCAAAAACCTGGCAATTGGTGTGTCGTACGGCATTGCTGTGTTTCCGCCTTGTACACGTCATAGGAACGAAAATACCGCGGTTCGGTGACCGACCTACAATCGGTAAGTAACTGTGGGCTATATGCTGTACTTAGGTATGTGCATGGATATTTTTATTTATCAGGGTTGTCAAGTTGTCGAAAAGAACTTGTTTTCAAGTTCGGTTAGTACTCCATATGGGTAAATCGAATCTTTGAGGCCAACAAGATTCACTCAGTTTATTTACTGACAATGCCACTTAATTGAAATTAACTTAAATGGACATTAACCGTAAATGTCTTCACATCATGGTGTACCGCAATATCGTACCAGTGAAGACTGCATAGTCTCTTTAGTTGAAAGAGTGTCCAAGGAGTTACGTGCCGTTTCTCCACAGGGTCAACTTTTTGGAGCAGTACAACTTAGTCTAGATGTACTGTTCCAATAATAACGTTTCATAAGAGTCAATGCATCTTCTATGACTGTGTCAAAACTAATTGACATTAGTTTTGACACAGTCATAGAAGATGCAGGTTGAGTCCTGGCAGTAATGGAGACCGGATAAGGTTAATAAATGTTTCATAATCACACTCAGAAACTTCGAGATTGTTCGTTCCCCGGAAAACAAAGGCGTAAAGGGAGATAAGGATCAATGAGAAATACTAGTATCACGACGATGCCGCCGCTACGTGCATCACTCACGCCCCCTAGGGCACGCTCATACATTACGGCCGTCGGTGAACTGCTTCACGGATCCCTGACGTCAGTCTCCCTAACGTAGTAGATGGCACGTTGCATATCAAAATGTCACAACTTCCCCGTTGTTTATACGACACGTAATTCATTGGCAATCCCTTAGAAGGAAATTTGGTACCATGTATGTGTATGTTACCCTAGTACCTATACAATGAATGTATTGGTTTGTGTTGTATTTTTACTATCAGTGCCCCGCAGTTTTTGGATGTTTCTCTTTTTTCTGGGCTCCGGAAAGTCAAAACCTTATTGTACTCAGAGGACTATGTTCTACAAATAGAGATATTGAATTTGTATTTCCGGTCCATAGCCTGATGTTAACCTAAGTATGAGCTATCTGCACGTAAAAGTCCCTTCAAAATGGGTCCTATTTCTTTTATTTTTTATTTCTTTTATTCCTATCCTACACAAAAAAAAAAGAATTTTCTGCCTTCGTATTGACACTTTTATACATATGGATTTCGCAAAAAGCTGTTATTTTCACATCACAAAGAGACAGTTCATATTATTTATTTGTATAGATGGTTTCAAGGCCAGCATATTGAAAGGAAATATGGTAAATCCACACATATTTTTTTTTTATATTCGACACGATTGACGTTGTGACTGCGCGATAGGTTTCTGTCACATGGGTTGAGGTCGCTGCACGGAACTAATTGTATGACCTACGTACATGTAGTGGTTCCGGATCTTTGTTTCTGTTCTGAAGATCAGTGTTTGTAAGTGAACCCAAAATACACGGAAATAATAGAGGGTAAACTGAAAAAAAAAAGCATAAGCTGACTTAAGTATTCGACGTTCTAGTACTTTATTTTATCTTATGATTAAGAAAAGTCACATTGATCACGACGTATCTCTAAGCACTTAGTATTAACATCACGTTATACAACCACCACTTGACTTTCAAACTTTATTATTGTGACACCAATGATAGTGATAACACAATAAATAAATATCTGTGGCCATCATTACAAGATTAGAACAAATCGTGGCCATATTTGTTTGTGTGCAAACAAGTTGAGGAGCGTCAACGGACTGCCAAGGCAGCCATTACAGGCCATCGAACCGACTTATCTTGTCGGACAGGCTTATATTGTGTTTTTATCTATTTGTGCTTTACTTAAATAATAATGTTAATTATGTATTTGTTTTCTAGCTACTTTCTTAAGAATGTAGAATATTACGTAGTTTGTGACTCATATACTAATCAAACAATTAAGAGTAGAGGGTTCTTTTAATTGAACATAAGGGTAATTTTATGACCTCTTTGATACAGTTTAAAATAAAAACAAAGCTGATAAAACCTCCAAAAAGTTTTAAGTCCATTTTGTAATTTTAAAAACGCTAAGATGTTTTCTGAAAGAAGTTGATAATTTCAAACTGGTATCCATTTAGTAATTAATAGCATAGGGTCCATTATATTGATGATAGGGGTTGCAATAAACAAGCTTTAAGGGTATTACATCGCTCCAATCCCAAAAACACCCTAGGTTTAAAGAAGTTTGTAGATGAATCCTTATGTGCCTTTGCCATATAAAAAATATATGTTATACTTAAGGTCATTACAAATAAATTGTATTGTTTAATTTTTTCATAAAATTGCCCCATTTTTTTAAAATAAATCCAAGAAAATAGTCCTTTTCCAAACTAAATTGCATTTTGTCTCTTTAACCGCTTAATAGTTTGTCATAAATGTTATACCAAAAAATTTGTAATGACACACTTAACAACTTGTATTGTTTAATTTTTACTATTTCTTTGAATATTTTTAAATAATAAAGAAAAACCCGAAACTTCACTAGCGCCCCCCGTGAAGCGCCCCCGCAATGCCCGTGATGAATACTCAGGACGCGAATATCAGTGTCTCGACGACTCTTGCGACGGGTGGGCTGTACGTGCGTTATTGTTTGCAAATAAATTACAAAAGTGATGATTTTTGAATGATTTTTGAATTAAGCAATATCGTAAATAGTACAAATATAAATATTACGTAGAAATTAAGTTTGTAAATATATTTAAAGTAGTTTATAATTTTGTTTTTGTTCTTGATCATTATCATAGACTAACCATAGTGTGATTAAATCTACGGGCGCACTCCTTTGTCTGGCTCTAAATGCCGACAATCTTTTTTAATCATTTTAATTCAATTATACATAATAATCATGTTATCCAAAGTTTGAATGAACCTCGATGATGATTTTTGAATGATTTTTGAATTAAGCAATATCGTAAATAGTACAAATATAAATATTACGTAGAAATTAAGTTTGTAAATATATTTAAAGTAGTTTATAATTTTGTTTTTGTTCTTGATCATTATCATAGACTAACCATAGTGTGATTAAATCTACGGGCGCACTCCTTTGTCTGGCTCTAAATGCCGACAATCTTTTTTAATCATTTTAATTCAATTATACATAATAATCATGTTATCCAAAGTTTGAATGAACCTCGGAGTACCTAAGTAGGTACCGACTGAGATACTAGTTTATCTGACCTCGTAAATAAGCTGACCTTTTATTGTATGAAAGTCTATATAATGCGAGCTCAGCTTATATGTATAACAAGCTATACCTACATCACCAGTACAAACTGACCGCTTATTGTACGGACAGTCTATACAATGCGAGGTCAGCTTATACTGGATACCTAGGTTTAACAAGCTATACATAATCACCAGTACAAGCTGACCCTTTATTGTACGGAAAGTCTTTACAATGCGAGATCAGGTCAATAGGAGTTGCGTATTTTCATGTCACCAAAAGTCGTTATTCCCCTCTTTATCGAGACGTATTTCAAAATCCAAGATGGCGCACAACATTTAAATAAATTGATATGGGTGTCAATTTCGAGGTATCTTGGGGTACTGATGATGAAAATGGCATTGATTTTGTAATCCAAGATGGCGGACATTATTTTTCTTTATAAATTGATATGGGTGTCAATTTCAAGGTTTATCGGGATGCTTATTACGAAAATGACATTAATTTTGAAATCCAAGATGGCGGACATTATTTTTCTTTATAAATTGATATGGGTGTCAATTCCAAGGTTTATCGGGATTCTCATTACGAAAATGACATTAATTTTGAAATCCAAGATGGCGGACATTATTTTTCTTTATAAATTGATATGGGTGTCAATTTCAAGGTTTATCGGGATGCTAATTACGAAAATGACATTAATTTTGAAATCCAAGATGGCGGACATTATTTTCTTTATAAATTGATATGGGTGTCAATTTCAAGGTTTAACGGGATGCTAATTACGAAAATGACATCAATTTTAAAATCCAAGATAGCGAACATTATTTTACTAAATATTGATATGGGTGTCAATTTCAAGGATTATCGGGATGCTAATTACGAAAATTATATTAATTTTGGAATCCAAGATGGTGGACATTGTTTTTCTAAACACCTACATAAATTGATATGGTTGTCAATTTCAAGGTTAAGCTCATCCTAGCTATCTCCGTTTCTGAGAATCTAGAAGGACTTACCTGATCATCATCAGACCCTCAGAATGTATCATGTAGTAGCACCCACACTCAATTAGATGAATGTTGAAAGCCAGCTCATCCTAGCTATCTCCGTTTCTGAGAACCTATAAGCACTTACTTGATCATCATCAGACCCTCAGAATGTATCATGTAGTAGCACCCACACTCAATTAGATGAATGTTGAAAGCCAGCTCATCCTAGCTATCTCCGTTTCCGAGAACCTATAAGCACTTACCTGATCATCATCAGACCCTCAGAATATATCATAATTATAGTGGCACCCGTATTCAATTATATGTAAATATAAATAAATGTTTTAAGCCAGGTCACCCTAGTTATTTTCATTAGGTACTAAAGTAATATGTCGAAAGGTGTAGTAGGTATCCCTTATTTCAAAATTATCAAGAATTACCTATAATAATTATAGATGTAGGTAACTCGTACAAGACTTTTATCTAGATGAACAAAATGTCTTAAATCTTTCAGAGAACGAATAAAATAGGTAAATACGATGACGACACTGCGACATATCTGTATTCTTGCTTAATCTTCAGTTCCTTTTATTGAGTACGATCAAATGTCGATAGATGGCGCTGAAGTAACAAATACTAGCACAAAAACCCGAATCCTCAAGGTCATTCGGCAATGTAATACCCTTAAAACAACTCTATGTGCTCCGTGAATAAGTGTACCTTATTCTAGTACTTGTACCTCTCACTAGTAAATGTTGTTTATGGAATAACTGTTTGGTATAACCTGCAGGTAGAATGGGATTGTGAAATTCTAGTAAAGATGAAAGTTTATTATTAACTACAAGTGTAAAGCCATTGACAAACTAGTATTATGCAGCTGACTAGTAGATATATCTTTCTGATCTCGTATTATCGTACGACGGGTCGCTAAGCTTCCCAAATAAAGGTAAGCTAAAACAAGACTGCCGTCAGTTTGGATAGGTCAACTCATAACTGATATGACCCTTTCTGTAAAAGACCTGTTCAGATATTGCCATACATTGTAAAAGTCGCAATTTAATAATACAACTACTGTCTGGACTTTAAAAGAGACCATGATTGTCCGAGTTTGTGTCAGCGTTTCCTCTGAGGTCGTTAGATAAGAAATGCCGGTGCTATCTAGTAAAAAAAATGTAAAACATTGTCTTGCAAAAGTGTCTTTAAGAGAACTAAATATCATTTATGAATTCTAATGTTAAGTAGCAACAAATAATATGATATGCAATTGTTATGCAAACCTAATGAAACCAATTACCGGCTGTATCATTGCACTAACGGAAGGAAAAGACGTGAGGAAACTAGCTTAACCTACATACCATAATTTCAAGACATGTTATCTCAACTAACCCGCATTCTGAAAGCAGACAGCAGAAAGCCCACATCCCAGTGTTCTTATTTAATAATTTTGAGTTTATATTATTGACTGACCCAAAACTAAACAATATTAGCGACGCCCTAGTTTAGTCCTAACTAAACTGAATAGGTTAAAACAATCGCGATTTCCTACTTCGAAACCCCGATGATTCCTTACTGATGGAGCGAAGCCTTCTTAATGATGTTGAAAGTCACCTCCTTAAGGTTGTTGAAATAGTAACCAGTTGTTGATAATCAGCAGAATCAAATTAAACTGCATTAAATCAATTAACAAGGCCTAATAAACTATAATAAATAAAGGCAAAATATACAAAACTTTCTAAAACTATGCGCAAGCGCACGTTACATACAAGATCCTTTCTAACCAATGTGAAAGTGTTGGGCAGGTCAATCGCTCAAAATTATGACATAATGACCATTCAAGAAATTTTGAGAATCATCGCACTATTATTTGAAGATTAGAAAAGGTTAATGCAGCTAAGAAATCATTAAGAAATAAACATTTATTCCCTTAAAACAAACCTTCGTCAATTTTTGTCTTTGCATAAATTTTAATTATACTAACAATTTTACTAATACTGTCTAAATAAATGTAATATTAGTACAAATATAAGATAAATATATTATAAAGACATCTCAGTAATCATGTTTAAATTCCTAATTCTTTCAACAAAAAAAAAACATATTATTAGTTGTCTCGGTCAATGACTTCAATTATGCCTTTGAAGATTATGCCTGATACAAATTTGACGTACTTATTTGATAAGAGAAAGAGTTGTCCTATCAACCAACTTTGAAGGGGTCGAGCAAACCACAGTCTGTCATGGTCGGCGAATATCACGAATACCATAACCGTGACGCAACCGCAACTGCAGATTTTAGGTTTCAATAACAAATCTACTAACTCATAAAATTTCTTCTACAACTTCTTTAAAACCAAACAAAGAAAATAATAAAAACACATTCATTCCAAATCAAACAAACTACGCATTTCTTTATTTAAATAAAGTGTGTCAGTGAGGTCGCCTCAGATTTAGGCATTACTCTATCTATATCGCGATACGTTATCAATAGCAGGAATAACAAAACGTTACTGACATACGTCACTTATCTACAGCATGTTTTCGGTTCCGTATCAAGATAAAAGTGTTTGTCTATTTGCGTATGGATAGTTTGTAAGCTATAAAAGATAGCGGGATTACCATCCAGATTGCTAGGAAGACCTGAATTTACTAGAAGAGACTAACGCTCCGGTGAAAGAGAACAAGCTGTTATGTTACTTTGTAATTTTATGCAATGATTGGTTCCATCACTTGCCTGTAGTGCCTCCGGCAAAGATTGAGCCGTAATACCTCAATTTGATATTTGCGTTACATAGAAATATATGTGAGAATTGGCCACTGACCTCCTAAGGTATATCGATGTTAAATTTCTGAATTTATTCCAACCTTTACACATTTAAACTTTCAGAAACTTCGTCAGAAATTTCATTCAAAATATTCATATCTATAATACATAAGATAAATACCGAAAACTGTGTTTGTCAGTCTAAAGATTGTATCTAAATAGCCTATTGTATCAGATGGGCATTCACACGGCGGACGTGATAAACTTAAAGTCAAAACAAACACGACCCGTTCCAATGACGTAAAGGACGATCGTCTAGACTTAAGACGAGTGTCTCAAGTTACCTTAAATATACTTAGCGAGCTAGGTTGAAAGTAATAATAATAATTCAAACAAATAACAATAACTCGAACAAATTATTATACGTCACTCATGTATTATATTCTACATCGAAAATACTACGTCAATAAAATGTACTTAATGGTATCAAAGAGATAAAATAACAAAATCGGTGAGGTGTCAAGAAGAAGGCGAAGTTTTTTTTTATGGAATAGGGAAAACGAATAGGCGGATCGCCTGATGTTAAGCGATTACCGCCCCCAGCACAATTGCGTTGTCGGTCTTTTGCGTGGTCGGTCTACTCCCTGTAGGGCCGTACGTTTACCTAATCTACCTCACACACTGTTTTCACAATTTGTGAGTCCTTAAATTACAGCGATCACCGCCAAAAATCTCCTAAGCTTCTCAATTCAAAACCTGCAAATTGTTACGATGATGTGATTTCTTGGCTTTTCTGCATTAAAATTTTCCCGTTTTTGCAACATTTTTCATTTATGCTCCGCTCTTATTGGTCTTAGCGTGATGATATATAGCCTATAGCCTTCCTCGATAAATGGGCTATCTAACACTGAAAGAATTTTTCAAATCGGAACCGTAGTTTCTGAGATTAGCGCGTTCAAGCAAACAAACAAACAAACTCTTCAGCTTTATAATATTACTAGCTTCCCGCCCACGGCTTCGCCCGCGTAGTTTCTCGGCTTTTCTATACTAAAATATGTATGTATTATACATATAAACCTTCCTCTTGAATCACTCTATCTATTAAAAAAAACCGCATCAAAATCCGTTGCGTAGTTTCAAAGATTTAAGCATACAAAGGGACATAGGGACAGAGAAAGCGACTTTGTTTTATACTATGTAGTGAAGTATAGATGAGTTAGTTTTTGGAAAGGCAAGCAAAAGCTATACAGAGTCACTAGCTACAATGTAAGTTTATCGCTTTCTCTGCAGTGATCACACTCGAAGCGCCCATTCAATAAGCGAAGGTGTGCTATTGTGAACGACTGCTCATTTCCGATGCGCTGGTTGACAGAGCTGTTCCTTCCACAATCACTTCTTATATCCGTTTGAAACGATATCAATCTAGATTGAAATCATAAGAAGGAACCATCATATATTTAGCATGAAATGCTTCTATATTTAGTTTGTATATTCATCGTCATTATTAGTTGTAGGACTTAGAAGCTCCTTATACCAGGTTCGCTAACCTCTAATAATGACCATGTCTCACCGAGATAGCGTTACTGCGCCAGGAAGCATGACGGGGAAACCACAAAACTAAATAGTGAATTACAGGTCGTCTACGTGGTATATATTCCGAATTTGAGCAATCTACGAACCACTTGGATCTCCTCTTTTCTGCACTTAGAGTCATTAGGACAAGTCGTGGGACGGTGACCGTCACCCACATTTGGAAATCGTATGAATACACTGAATATTCGGCGCAAACTGGATTATTCGCCAGTGCCCCAACTAAGTGCAGACCGCACTTAACCGGTATCTCAATTGAAAATGTACCGCCGCCATTTTGTATCAAGCATGTGTGATGCGAGACTGTTTATTATTGCGAATTACATCCTCTAGTTCACGATAGTACTCTAGTCTTGGCAACAAGTAAGTTTATCTTATCAAAACTAGAACTATCTTGGATAGTTAAAGTAAACAAACCGGCGATTAGTAACAAGCTCCATAATTAACTGCTTTAAACGTTCTGCTTAAACACTCAGCAATTGTGTATTTCATGGCTTGAATAAATTGAATCAATTTATTGACGTTGTTTTGGCCTCGAAAATGGCCGACCGTTAGTTATTTTTAGCATGAGATCTTCCTAAAAACAATCCAAAAATAATATTGCTCAAATGGCCTTCTGGTTAGCCAGTCGCCAGTTCGCAACTCATTCAGAATTTAAAATTTACCACAACTTTGCGCAAGAAACGAAACTAGCTATAGATCAAAACATCGTCGATCTTATCATGATTTCATTATCCACATTATCGTCACTCTATTTTTAACGCGACGTACTTCCAAATAGGGAAGGATACGAGGCCGACAGGTTTGGAGTCAACAACCTAAGATCTATGACACTCCCCAAGGATACGGTTATTATACTCCTTGTCTATACATACACATTTTTTTTCATTGTGAGGATCCTCTCTATTGTCGGTGGTATCCATGGCAACAAACCCAAGAAATACGTCAGGCAGGCAGGGAAGTTAGAACCTACTTGCGTTTTTGCAACTTTTCATAAAATATTTGTATTTTCAAGTAGCATTTTCTTACAAAATCACACCAACAATATTCGTAAATTAAAATCCAACTCAAACTGTGTTTGCTGGCGAGCGGTTCACCTTGAGGTGCGCCGGCGCCGGCCGACCTCAGCTCGGACACACTTCAGTACATAACGCGCGAATTGAACCTTTTTTATTGCGTTGTCAACGCACTTGATGATTCAGGGGCTCTCTAGATTTATTGGTAGTATTGTGTTTATGGACTGACACATTTCTCTACATGACTCTTGACGTTAAATCATATAATATGGTATAATCAGCCAACTCTTCGACTTCCCTCAATGTTTGACATCATGGTCTGACCTTATGCGGATATCTACAGGTAGTAGACTATCATCATCATCATCCTCCTCCTTAGTCACGATATATTTTGAGTTAGAGCAAGCCTATTTATTTAACACTTGCACAATAGCATAGAGGAGGAGTTAATACCTTTTTAAGTTTTCATTCATACAATTTAGCCGTTTTAAAAGTAAATAATAAAATCAAAAAACGAGACTTAAATTATTGTGATTTATAAATCACCTCTACTATTTTGTGGTTAAAAGTAAACATTACGAAATCTGCTATTACCATTCTAGAGACGGTTTTGTTACATTACGTCACTGTCGTGTAACGAGCTAGTATTATTTGCAAGACCTTTCTTTGGTTCAGGATATACAATTATTGCCTATATATAGGGCCAATTATCGCAACCTTTATGTACTTAAACGCCAGCTTAGTATGTTAATTTTCAAGAATTTCAAAATGGTGAATTTATTTTACTCAAATTTTCTTGGTCTTTTGTTAAATAATTTATCAGCTTTGACAAGAAATTCCACTGAGGCTGATACCTACTTTTATTGGCAAATTGGTTTCGCAAGCGTAAACAAACTTAGCTTTAACATGTGCACGTGACATTTAACCTCAGATTGGTAAATTATCTCGGGTTTACCTACTCGATATTGCGAGATTTTTTTAAAGATAATTTTGTAACCGTAACGTTCATTAATGTTCCTACGATTTTAATTTGCAGTGTCGCTGAGTTACCCTATAGCTGTCACAGTGCCACTACAAAAACGTCAACTGAGCCGTTGTTAAAAAGATAAGTGCGCCTGCGACGGTATGCGTCGCATCCGGCGCGCACGCACTGCTGATTCAGACCAGAACAAAGAGTATAAACAAGCCGGTTAATGCATTGTATTGCTTTTTGTGTGTAACTGAGGCAGTTCGCGACACATCATGGACGGTTTACAGTTATATTATATGAATTTAAATGAGTTATTTATCTCGGAGGTAATTAATGGGCTATTTTTATCACATAACAGAAAATTCTAGTTGGTACTCTGATGAATACATAATATACATATAGATGGATAAATAGTAGCATTGTTATTTACGAAGATAATGCAGTAATTACTTTTATTACAATCACAAATGTGTTATAATCAATACTCACATACACACAGGTACTACTCAGTAATTAGCTTGTGTTTGAGAAGCAGGTGGCGGGGTAGTGCTAATTACAATCATTACATAATAGTCTGGCTAATAGACGCAATTATGTGCCTATTATATAGACCGATTAGTCAGTGCCTGTTTATCTAAAGAAATACGATGAAACCCGACTTAGAGATGAGTCAACGGACTCTAGGTGAAACTTTTACTTTCAAATCAAACTTATTCATCGGATTTTCTACGATAACTTTATCTGTTTACATTATAAACAGCAAAATTTATGAAATAATAATAATTATCTTTGGATATTAACTATCACAAACCACCAACCACAAGCATTTTGGAACCACCATAATATTGGCGTTATTACCTCGATTGCAATCGTCATATCATTAATCACTTTGGAACTTTTTTAAGTATAAGTTACGCTGCTGACTGTACTCAGTAGAACTCCGATTTCGCCTTATTATGCGACTATCGACCATAATGCGAGCTGCCAAACACGGTCTGGATGGTTGCTACTCTTTGGGGGAAGCCTACGTTCAGCAGTGGGTTTCACTTTTGTTAAAATTCTCTTCTGATAAAATTCAATGTTAAAAATACATTAAAAAAAACCTCTGTAAACAACTGAACCTTTCTAGAACCAAAAATTTGTGCTTATTATTGATAGACAATCAATCGACTAATGTTACTGATTCTTTGTATGTTGACATATAATATATACGTTGACTATTTACCAGTGTAAGGATCTAGGTCTTAGTTTATGGATACACTGATTGGAACAAACGATTAGCGAGCTAAAATTAGAAACGCCCGCTCATTAACAAGTTGATAATAACGTCTTACAGATACATTAATGTTGTGTTTAAATTACATTAGTTTATCTGTAAGACGATATTATCAACGTTAATTTGTCACTCGCACTGCTCTTTCCAGAGACCTTTGAGAGGGGCTGACTCAATTCTCTGAAGAAAGAGATAAACATTAACTAAACTAAGTATACTTCTTCTGAGAATTACGTATTTAGTTGTTGTATTAATGTTGTGTAGCTGTCAATTAGGTACAGTAAGTACGCTAGGCTACACGTCAAGCAATACAAATATAACGCTGGCTTCTATATGTATGGAAAGCCTATGCATTGCGAGATCAGATTAAACTGGTTTTGTATAGGTTAGGTGAACCTAGCCGTGTGTACAGTAAAATATTTGTCAGGTGGACAGTTCTTCACATTTTCAACTAAGTACTTACTTTTTAAGTTTTTAGGGTTAACAATATGCCAAATTGAAAAAGTAGAGTTTATCTGAGGACGTACCAGTACATATATCTGACACACCCTGCATTTCCGTTCCTGTTTGAAGGGTTTGGTGTCAAGATTTTGATATACACAAATAACAAATGTAATGTATGTATAACAGATCATAACTTTATTATCCTTTTACCGATTGAGTCGATCAACTCTACCGTCATGTTGAGGAATATTAAAGTCGTTTCATGTTTGGTTGCAGCATGACAATTCTGCCAATAATCTGTTTCTTATCTCATTTGGATAAAGGTAAAGATAAAACTGAGCCCATGTATGCAACATATACTATACAACGTGGGAGAGTTGGTGTGTGACACTTGTCCCGCGTATACAACGCATATTGACGGCAGACTCATATGTCATTACTTCTGGTGATTTAGGGCTTGTTCCACCGCCTTCTAATAAGATACCGATAAATTATCTGACACACAAATTCTGTTCCAATTTTGAATTTATCTGGTAGATAGTCCTTATCCGATGGTGGTGAAACGGGCCCTTAGTGTACAAGAAACACACTGGTGTTACGCGTGGGATGACTATGATATCCCCTCCACCCTCCCACGCCAATCTGGATTGACAAATCTAACGTTGTGTGGAACGCGTGTGACAGCGTTGTGTATGTTAAGTATTATATGTTTCTGATTCAACAGCTCTCATACAAGTTAACGTATAATTTAAGGGTCTAGATGTCATAATGCGTTGCATACGTGGGCTCAGTATGTCCTAAGAATTACCGTCGTCATTTTCAATACAGTTTTTATGCAAAGTGTATGTACATCGGGGCGGTCACCTTCGTTGTCAGAGCAGACAGTAGTAGCTGCAGGTGCAGGAGCTTCCTGCTTTTTTGTATCAGTCTCGGTCTGTTTTTCAATCTAACTTTTTTGGTGTCCTATTGATTGAAGATTTTATATCAATTAAATGCAATCTCAATAAGTTAAACTGGATTAAAAAACAATCTTCAAGCGACTTTCGAATTTTGGTTTTCAGAAGAAAATATGGGAATTTACTAATTCCATTGTTAGTAAAAAAGGTATCAGATGATCTAAAATTTGTTTGTAGGATCTTTTAACAATCGACAACGACAGTTGTTACTTTTCATCATAAAGTCATTAATATGGATACTGATTAATTAAATTTTAAACCATTAAAAGACAATATCCTTCAGATATACCTTACTTTACGAATATGTAACAAAACAACAAGGTTATTGCAAAAGGAAATAGCCGATACACCGATCAATTCGTAGGTAGAACAACAATAGTATTAATTATTTTCCTGTTGTCGTTACAGGAAAACCGACCCTAATTTATTACGATATTCGAACATAATTAAGGTTGTATACCTACGAGCCAGCTTTGTAAGTAGGCTATCGCTTAAGATAGTGGCTTCATATCTTGGAGTACCTATTGTTTTTGGTGAGACGACAAAATACCTAACAAGTGACTGTAATCTAATTATTCATGTTAATTACATTTGTGCTTGACATATTTTAGGGTACTTCATGATAAATGTTTCTAAGGTTTGTCAATAAAATATACTTCTACCTATAATTTTGCAGTAGCTGGCATACCAGCATGAATGAGTCGGCACAATCGGGGAAGTTGTATCCTCTCGCAGAACAGTACCTAGTTAGCTTTTCGGTCGGTGAGTCTGTTCCTCCCTTAGCCCAATATCTTTTCTATTTCCCCGTTTCCCTCTTTTTTCCTAACTGTAGGACGCGGTTTGGTTTCTACGCTTTACATTTTAGACATTGCTAAGAGAACACAGACGGTCTATAATTTGCGTTGGTTGCCACTTACCATTGGGAAGGCCGCCTGACTTTATGCCAAAGCGAATTGTTAAAAAATAGTAAATATTCTAAATACTCTTTAATGATTAAATTATATTTATTTGTGTTAATAGATCCTCTAAAGGCACTTTTACAAGCCGATGTTTTAATTATTTTTTTAAACTAGGTGTTGCATGCATAAATAAGAAATGCATAAACAATATAAGATAAGCTAATAATATAAGCTTCCGCTTCCTCTTTCCATTTCAATTTGTTATTCGATCAAATAAAATTAAGGTAACATCTTGCCCTAAGCAAATTTAAGTATCAAAATTTATCCTCCTAAGAAAATTATAATTACGGAACGTAATCTAATTATGTTAGTGTGTTAGAAGAAAGCAGCCACTGTCTAGGACCTGCAAAATAAAAGTGCAGCAAAAACCGGTCCGGCCCGGTCCGGCCTGCCTCGGGAAACCGAGGTGTTGCGGCCCGTCATTATTGTGAAACGTATCGTAACTGGTTCAGACGATACTATCGATATGAAACGTTATTATACAACCATAGAGTAACTTCTTGTTGACAGAATGCATTGACAATTAATTACGGATTTGATTGCATTTATTGGATTTTATATTATTGAATGGACAAGTCGGGCGGAGATGACCTCGGCGAACGTACCGCAACCAACTTCACCTAAAAAGGCCAGATTCCCAGCACCCTAAACCGACGGTTATGCATGAAGAGATTAATGAATGTAGGTAGATGAAGCTAAAGTAGTGAGACAGGTCTTAGCAAGTGAAAATCTATACTTCCTAACCCCATGGGGGACAGCGGTGACAATATGTTTTGTTTATTGCATTTTTTGACAAAAAGTCAGATTTTCATTACTAGGTACTGAAGAATTTACATACTATTGTGGGCGTGACGGACATAATGATAAGCGTTACTAATTCCATTGTGTCCCTTATTTTTTCTGAATATATACCGAAACCATGCAATTCCAAATTCACTCTAGAATATTCATCTTGTTCTCAATGAGAAAAGAATACAAATGTGTGCAATTTAAATACGAGTGTACATTAAAATATGATAAATTATCCTGGCGGCTCGTTTGTTAAAAAACTAAAGGTAACGCAAATTAATTTTTTTTTTAATTTTTGATTGTCAAATTTTGTAATCATATTGGAAAGTCAAAAAGGAATGTCAAAAAGAGCTCAGTAATTAAGTCAAACAAGTTTCTAATTAAAATAAATACTTTAAAACTTGAGCCAGATATTAGTTATTCCAAGGCGTTAAAAGCGCCTTGAAGTATTTGTAAAACTAATACATAATTAACATGTTTTTTTTTGTTAACACCTCGTACCAAGCTAACTGCTTGTATTAATGAGTTCACGTCGGTAGTGCAATGGGTGAGTTTCGAACCGGCAACCACATGATCGCAAGTCCGACGCCCTAGCCATTAGGCTACCGCCGCTTCAATAAAAAAATCAAATATTATTTATTATTTAATTCAGAATGGTTGTGTATTTATCCCTTAAAATAAATCAGTCAAGCCTGACTGACATATCAACGCACAGCACAAACCGCACGGTCTAAAAACTTAGCAGAGGGTGTGTCACGCACGACGTATCTTCATATTTTTTAAGTTTGTGAGAGAGGGATGCCGCTCTGCAGAATGCATAGCGCCGTCCCTGTCTGACAACAAAAAAATGTTATATTATATATTGTCTCTGGAGTTCAGGTCTGCTATTCCAGTGTATAAGAATGGTCGTTTAATGAAACTAACTGAGGCAAGGATTGACAGATTTAGAAACCAAACTGTCAATAATCAACAACTCTGACAGAACCATTGAAAGACAATTTTGACACAATAAAATGGGCCCAAAGTAGTAGGGACTTTGGGCCCTGTAATTTGGGCATACGATAAGTGATTTCCAAGAAAAAACTAATGATTTAATTATAAAAGAAAATTATTAATTAATAAGCTACATTGGTAAAGTGGCGTTGTTTTAATAAGAAAAGATAACGTTATCAACAATGAAAGGTTAAAAGTTTAAAATAATGTTAAAGTTAATTGTAAAGCTACTTATCGTAATATTTCCTCTTGTACAAACGCACAGCGATAAAAAAAGTAACGGCTTTTGTTGTTTTTTTACGAAAAGTTACAGTTACAGTAATAACATTGGCCGTCATACTGCTGTTTAATTTGTTCCTCAATGATAAGCTAAACACAAAATATGATAGAAGAAATTTAGTCCCACGGCACGGCAAGGCACGGTACGGCACGGCACGGCACGGGACGGGTGTCCTCTGAGAGTGATCGAGATTAGGCTATAGTCTATCGTAACGCGGGTTGGCAGACTTCACACACTTTCGAGAAAATCTCTCAGACATGCAGGTAACTTCACGTTGTTTTCATTCACCGTTTATGCGAGTGATAAATAATTATCACTCGCTTAAAAACGGTGTATGTGCAAGTATAATAATTAATTATTCTTGTACACATTATTGCGAAAAGCCTTGGATTTGGACTCAAGACCTTTGACTTGGCAGTTATTTATCACTATCGTTGTTTTTCAAACCCGTTAACAAAATACATAGGTTAATTATTCAGATTCAAAATTACAAGATTATTTAAAATAAGTAAACTTAAATTGGACTTTTAAAGTAGGTATCGTTTTTACTTTCTAGACGGATTATCTACTTATATAAATACCTAGTATTTTCTACATTTCATAACAAATGATAAATAAATGCATACATCATGAATACAATGAAAGAGACACAAACAAGCCCTTATCTATAGTGAAGGAAAAACAGCTTTATTACACGGTGATAAGATACGAGGGAGTGCAAAAAATTACTTGTTATTGTTAACATGATAAGACTCGTACAATACACAATCATAATATGCGTATGAGAAGTTAACAAGTACGTAATTAATAGTAATTATAGACTCTACTCATTAATATATAAAAACTGATTTTGGTTTTACTCCCTTGATCACCTCGCATAAAATGATGAGGGTCTAAGGAGTGTTGATTCTTTCTATAGCTTAGAAGTGGGTCCAAAATTTCCCAATTTATTTGTTGTCAACGCAACATGTTGTTTTCTTCCATATTTCTTATGGCGATAGCGAGTAAAAACGAGGCAAGAGAAAACAGTAATATTGCAAACAGCTTGTAAGAAATGTGATAAGTACTGGAAGTTTGATATCACTTCACTACATAGTATAAAACAAAGTCGCTTTCTCTGTCCCTATGTCCCTTTGTATGCTTAAATCTTTGAAACTACGCAACGGATTTTGATGCGGTATTTTTTTATAGATAGAGTGATTCAAGAGGAAGGTTTATATGTATAATACATACATATTTTAGTATAGAAAAGCCGAGAAACTACGCGGGCGAAGCCATGGGCGGGAAGCTAGTAAAACATAAATGTTTGACGTTTTTAGAGGCTGTAATTTTACTGTCAACGCACAGAAAAGAAACGGACACACCATAGCATCACACCTATATAATAATATCGGAAGGAAAGAAAGAAAGCAGCTTTGTTAGACACAAAAATCAAATATATGTACCTATTTACATTTGAAAGGGAATGATAACTATGATACACCCACACTTGACCGTGCAACGTATGCAAACCAAAACTGAAGTGCTACTGAGAATTTTAAAGAAAATCCAATAACACAATAACAACTGGCCTGGAAATCGAACCGAGTTCCTGGGTATATAGAATGTCTTTCAATAGTCAAGTATTCTGTATTACTGTGATACTGGGGTCTCTTGGAAGGGCGCTATATCCGGCAGAGAGAAGCGATAGGACTTGATTAATTAACACTTTAGTCCGCACTTTAACGTTGATTGCAATTTGTATTGTGTGAAATACCGCTAGCTGATGATGCAATACACACACGTCACATCAGTTCTATGACTTACACGTAAGTTGTAATAATTACTATGACGTTCTCCGTCATAATTTTAATAACGGCTTCCTCTAATCTTAATAAATATAATTTAGCTAATTAATTTCATTAAAAACGACGACCTCCAGAGGATTGTTAACAGGTTAAAGAACTCGATTTTGTGTAGCAGTGGTTTTTTACCATTTTGTTACTAATGTACGCAAAACTACACATCAAGCTATACAAAACCAGTATAGGCTGGACTTGAATTGTGCGGAAAACGTTCGCAATGGGAGTTCAGTCTACACTAGTTTGGTATAGCTTGATGAGTAGCCGTGTGTACGTAACGATGATGAGTCATCTACCTGATATCATTATAAAACTGCGGAAATTGAAAACTTAAAAACACTCCAACTGTATCGGTCTCCAGTAGTCTATCAACCAAAACTGTAATTTTTATTCCAGTTGACAGCTACCAAATCTGTTACTGGTAAAATCGCTCTTTTCCGTATAAAGTGTTATAAAAATATTAACGTAAATTAAAACCCTCACAATATTTCTCTTCACCGTTAGAACCACGTGAAGCCACGATTTATTAAAAATTCCACGTTAATAATCCTTAAAATAATTCATAACTGTAATGTTTACATAAATATGTACAGTACCTCGACCATGAGTTTTATCACGTAAAAACGCTAGCGCCGCCGTAAAATATTTGCATGGAAAACCCTCCAACGCCTCTAGCGGTTACGTAAGGAACTAAAATCGGTAGTATGAGATTACAACGTTTTGATGCGTAATTCACCTAGCGAAAGCAATCCGATAGCGACTCGGATTTGTATGGCAGATAAACAAATTTGGCACCATGAGTCATTATTTTGACTAACGTAATCGAACAAAACCATTTCCATAAAAGTAACGTAACTCACTGACAAATTTTGCCGTGAATGACTTATTTCATAGGTAGTATAAAGTTTTGTTGATAAAAAATTCTGGGAGACCATATTTAGCGTGGGATATGTTAGCAGTGGCTGAATATGAAGACAATCGCCGCGAACAAGGAATAACATAGGCAGATATGAGAGTTCTAGCTGGATATCCACTAGAAAATATTAGTGAACAGAAGTTCGTGAAACTTTACGAACTTCTACGTCTAGCCTACTTTAGGTTTTCTATGAAATTCTCGGTAACAGCTCGGAGTCTGTATTTATGCCCGGTTAATGGCAATAGGCTCGCCCCCTATTACATGGGACCTAAAGATACCGATGATTTGTGGGTGTCATAAGTACACCTCTGCCTAACCCTTCGGGGAATACAGGCGTGATGGTATGTTATGCTATCAAGGACTTGCCGTACTTAGAACGTATTTCGGTTGCAGCTTTTATGTGTGTTACTATTTCATGCTCATGAGGATTACCAAAGCATTGTTGGCGAAGCGAATTACTTCTCACAAGAAACCATATGCATATTTATTAAAGAGGTGACAGATGCATTAAATCAACCTCATATAGTTAAAAGATTCATCAAATTTCCAACTACAGGACAGGCAAGAAATTCTATTAAACAAAGGTAATAAATAAGTAAATAAATTATGAGTAATTAATAACCAACATTATACAACGATCGCATGAACAAATAGATATTTGTTTACAATTTGACTAGTAATACAATCCATGACAACGACATTTTTGTTTATGATAAAGAAGAAAAAAACGAAATCACACCATTACGAATATATCCTTACACACGCATGACATTTTCTATTTAGTCGGGTTACACGGTAAAAGTAGCATTATTTTATTTCTCTTTTGTTCACACCTTGATAGAAAAGGATGACTATATTAAGCGTGAAGTTAACTATAAACATACTAATACCAACCGAACGACTTGCTACGGAAATCTACGATCGAGCTTACCACAGCGTGTGACGTAATCAACAATTTAACTCATGGTACAAGTGCCATCGAAATCTATCCGATGCACGTTATAACGCTAGCGATTTTGTTTACCTATCGTCATTTTATAACATAAACTCATGGTCGAGGTACAGAACATGAATTATACATAAACGGTACCTACAGAGAAAGTCTATTTGTGTGTTGAATAGAACTTGGCTCTTTAGCTTCTGACAAACTTTCTAGTCATAACTTTAACTTAATTTTAACTTTGTTTGACAGTGGAAGTTATATTTCAACCTAGTTTTTTTTAAAGAGACGGTTGAGAGACCCTTTTAAACAAAATAATTATCGTATTTACATAGGGATCTGTTTATAGATATCATCAACCCATTACATTGCCCCACTGCTGGGCACGGGTCTCCTCTCAGTAGGAGAGGGATTAGGCTATAGTTCACCACGCTAGCCTACTGCGTGTTGGCAGACTTCACACGCCGTCAAGAAAATCTCTCAGGCATGCAGGTTTCCTCACGATGTTTTCCTTCACCGTTTAAGCGCGTGATAGTTAATTATTAATACGCACATGACTTCGAAAAGTCAGAGGTACGTGCCTTGGATTCGAACTCGAGACCTTTGACTTGTCAGTCCAATGTTCATATCACTAGGCTATCACTGCACTTACAGTTTGATATACCAGAATCATTTTCATCATCAGAATCATTTCAGTTTATAGATATAACAGAAGATTAATACATATAAGATCACTCACTTTTTTTCATACAAGCAGACAAAAGCTAAATGACGCCATTGACTATCTACGTTCATACACCCTGATTTGTCATCTATACATGATTTAATTTTGAATCTTAAGTCTGCTCTAAGTTTTTTTATCCAAATCAAGCAACCAGTTTTCTAAAAATAAACTATTAAGTAATATTAGGCCAGTTGCCATTTCAAACGGACATTATAAATATTTAAAATACCTAGCTGATCCTCATAAGCTTTGAATTACATATTGAAACACTTTCAGGAAGAGATAAAGACATTCTTACTAATGAGTTATGGCGACAGCGTTGTTATTTATTCGCAAAACTTTAGTATTTTAATTAGATTAAAATGTAAAGCCTCTTAAGGACAACTGCTGATAACAGTAGCTTAACATTATGCTGGGTGTCTGAAGGATGGAAATATTATTTTCTAGAAGCGAGTTATTAATTAAGAATTTAACTTCAAACACGCCGATCAGCTGACGACTTCACATTGTAGAGATTTTGTGAATTTCCTAAAGTTTTTAGAACAAAAGTAGGTGTGATTAAAATTACCTATTTCGACCTTTAAACCAACACCCAGAATTAAGTAGTTACAGCACGTTGTATCTACTTGTTGAGCTAGAACTAGAAATTTCTGGATCTTCTTATACTGTCTACGATATTAGGGTAGTTAAGATTTAGAGCTATGAAATAACTGCTATTTTTTATTAGGTATATCCAAACTGTACTCTTCGATCCTTTAACCCTTCACGCAAATTCTGCTACAATGCTTTTTAATTCCTAGACCTTTTCAGTAGAATCTACTTCAAGACGT
Organism: Subacronicta megacephala; assembly: GCA_958496365.1. NCBI lineage: Eukaryota > Metazoa > Arthropoda > Insecta > Lepidoptera > Noctuidae > Subacronicta > Subacronicta megacephala. The sequence continues at coordinate 14,216,585 of OY292526.1, read as the reverse complement.
TTCTTGGTTGTCACCGTTAACTTTATCAGTCCATACATTCTCACTGCTGTCTCCAAATCGGAATAATTCAATATGTATATGTAAGTCTAAATGTTAATAGGCTACGGAAAAGGTTGAGGTTCCAGGAAAACTTGTTATGTAGGCAATTTTATGAATAAAGGCATTTGACTTATTAGTGCTGAGGTGAGGTGAATTATGGAAAATAATACAGGTTATCATGAATAATGTTACAGCAAACAGTCTAGGCTGTGTGTCATTATATAAATTAATGCTTCCACTGAATTCTGAAGGTTGATGGAGAAGACTTAGGTTCCAATACTGGTTGGTTTGGTTCTAGTTAGAGTTTGGCTTGCTTAGGCAAAGTTGTCAGTACGAACGATAATAACATACGGGGAGTCTAACTAAGTCTGGTTTGTTATTCTAACTAAGAATAACAAACCAGACAAATGACATACCTATTTCTTTTCTGGTATAGTGCCTCTGCTCATCATTGTGTGAATTCGTCGTTCCAAAAGCCTGACCCATCTTTATATCACAGCACTGAGATCACAATTAAAAATATCAAAAACAATGACAATCAGCTGATTACACCGAACGTAATAATAAGGCGTTTGTACGCATGCGCGGGCTCATATCACAGGGACGTGCGCGCCCTGCGGCGTCTCATACAACACTAGAGTTTTGTGCAAAGGCTCACGCCGTGCGAGCGAGACAGGTGAACTGTGACCGATAAGCTCCTCAGTGACCTACATACAACCGCTGTGGGTGTGAAAGAGACAGAACTAGTTTAAGTTGCACAGATGCACGCAGGCACGGTCTGTTTACATTCTAGGTAAGCGCAAAATGGCTACCGGCTGAACGTCTCAATTCCCAGACAAGTTGCAAAAACAAACTAACATCACTAAAATGGTGTATTCTGCTTAATTTTATTCACGTCATAGTATTTTCTAGTAAAAATAATAAGATTTGGTGCTTGTTTTGTATGAAAAATAGGACTGCTAATCAAAACATCAACAGATAAGCACAGAAAGTGAAAACGTTGCCCGATTAATAATTCGATCATTTAAATTTAATGATATGCAGCGAAAAAAATATATTTTGTAATATGAAAACAGTACTGAAGACAACAGACACTTGAAATATTACGTAGAACACAAAAACGGCATGCTTCTGCTGGTACTACCGAAAGAATGTTCACTAATTAACTTGATTCTGGTAAAATTATTAACACTTTTCACCAACTATAAGAGTGAAAAGAAACAATGGAACTAAGATAATTCTTGATCTAAGGCATCCAATCCAAGATTTCTAGGATCAACTAGGATTACGAAGCCAGCAGGAGTAGATAGCAGGAACCAGGTACTTTGGCTATAAATAAATAAGACCATTGTGAACAGGATATATCTCATGTTTACGTCTTTTGAGAAATGATCGTCAAGGTAGGCCAGTCTGCGAGGTTTCAATGACATCAGATAAAATTGGATGTGTTATTGTTAAAAGCAATTTACAATTGTACTTATTGTGTCTTTGTATTTTGAGAATCATCAAAACTGGGGAAATGGAAAATGTTTTTCCAGAAGACAATCAGTCTTCTTCAAAAACATTTTGGATAAGCTAAAATAATAAAAGCCAGTGATATTTAAAGTAGTAAGAAAACATCTCAAAACTGATCCATTGGTTATTAAAGCATCACAAACAATTTGGTTCAAATGAGACATAAGTAACATTAAACGCTCATCAAGACCTAACATTGAGTCATCACTTGATAAGTTTTTGAGGTTGGCTGCTGTTTTTTCCACTTTATTTCAGGGAATAGTAAAATTACTTAAAACAGAGTTAAAAATTAGAATTTTTTTCTATTTATTCTAGCCTTTTAGCTGGATGGAACAGCGTAATTATTACATAGCATCAAACTCTTCTCTTTTTCAAAACTGAAAAATATGAATAGAAATTCTTAAAGCCTGTTGATTAATTGAAAGTTTGAAAAGAACCTCATTATAGTAATGGCACGACGACGCGCAGATCCTCGGTACGCAAACCGCATCCTGATTATATAACACCGCAGCAGTCAACCCATCCCCAAAACAAACACGGTGGAGTGCTGGCTCGAGTTACTGGTGCTATCGAACCATTTGTGGAGCAAGGCAGCTAGGAGGCCACTGGAGCTATGCTAGATTCTGAACATGACGGACAATTTCATGCAAATAGAGCGAAGTGTGAAATGTGCAAAAAGACTTTCGGGTTATTTGCAGGAATGTTTAGTGTTAAATTTAAAGTAGTGACTACCTCATTAGTCTAGTGGTCCTAAGCGCGACTGCTACGCTAAGAGGTCCTGGGTTCGATCCCCGAGTCGAACAGTGTTATTGGGTTTTTCTATGAAATTCCCAGTAGCAGCTCGGAGTCTGGATTTGTGCCCGGTTAATGGCAATAAGCTCGCCCCCTATTACATGGGACCTAAACATACCGGCGAAATGTGGGTGTACATTAGTACACCTCTACCTAACCCTTCGGGGAATACAGGCGTGATGGTATGTTATGTTTAAAGTAATGCTCTTTTTAAGCTTAAATGGTCCAATTTTAGTAAACTCATTCAAATCCAAGACGATATCTCTGATAAATCTATTTGTATCTATGAAATGGTTGCTTGTGTTCATAACTATGTATATTACGTTGCTACTTATGTTATTAACTAGAAAACTGCTATTAATTCTACTAGTTCAGACGTTACTTCTGGTTATTAAAGCCAGTTAATTCTAGTAAAATACGCACTTGTCTATTTCCTAGTAATAATGGTAAGTAATTTGCTTGGATTTTCCGCACTACACAAGGGACAAAGACACTTGAAGTGCGCCCGCGCAGTAGCAGTCCAGTGATAAGGGCGACCCTGAGACATGACGATACATGTACAAATGGTACGTACAAACTGCGCAATTTTTCACACACCCACGATATCAATATTTGCGTTAACCAATATAGGATCAACATACCAACAAATATGAAACGTAGAGAAAACTTGACGGATATGAAATTTGTGTGACTCAGGGAATGAAAAAAAAAAATTGTGCTATTGGAGTCAGTGGTATTTAAAAACGCTTAGATCATAGATGATACATATGTCTGACTCATACCGATTAAAATACCCCTCTTCCCTTCCCTGGCTTCACGGCCAGTGGATTCGTCACGACCAGATCTTGGCGACGTAGCAGTACAGGCTAATATTTATTGAAGAGTTGAACCAGTAACCAGAAGTACAGTAGATGCTTTGCTTGCAAATGCAGTTTTAATTCTACATGCCAATGATGTTGGACCTACTGTACATTACTGCTCTATGGTGTTAGTTTATAATCAATGCCAATTAGCATTTGTCGAAAGAATAGGATACAAAACATTGAGCAATGCGGGTAGGTGCTTCGCAACCGTCCCACTTACCAATGTGTGGAACTATTGTGCTTGACACGTGTCGACTTCACTACTTGGGACAATTGTTTGTGTTATTATCGATATATCGTCCTACCGACTGCGCCATGTCAAGGTGTGCGCGTCAGTCAAAGACAGTGTTCAATATTGGACTGCTTTATTGATACACTCATGCATGTGGGTACAAGTTTACAAATGTTACATAATTAATATAGATCTACCCACACACTCACATCTCGTTTGTTGCAAGAAGTACTTTCAACATTTATGTCTTCTATACTAAGCCCTGATGATAATGAGATGTGCCATACTTGATTTCTGATTTAAATACTAGGAAGTAATTGTTTTATGTACGAGTAATTATTGTTGTCATTTCAATAATCTTTCTCTTGTGTAATCTATAGTAATAGAAATGTAAATATATTGTAAGTATAGACATACAAGAGACACTGGACATTCCAATAATGGAATGTCTCGTATTTTCTAGGTGTTTCACGCATCACTTGCTTCTAATTAAGTTATTTGTAAGGACACACAATCTCACATTCTTAATTGACAAAAGGAAAACGATAGATCTAATGCGGTTATTCATTAGAGAAACAAATTTGCTTTAAGGATCAGATTCCTTATAGGTAGTTTCGCGACACTCCCTGGTAAAGGTAGCATTTTTGTTGGAAACTACAACAAGACGTATACATATTATGGTTTATTTTAATATCTCACACGTTTGTAACAACGATTACGACAATAAAAAGTTACGCTTAATATTCTGAACTGAAGTTAGAAAAACAAATTACGAACTTAACCTTTGTAGGCTTTCAATATTAACTTCGAACAAAGCAATATTCGTTTGGACGAAACGTTTCAAAGTAGATAATACAGAAATAAGTTATCCTTCAAATATTATTCAGTCAAGTGTGACGTTGTACTTCATGCCAAAGACAGCTCTATAGCTAAGAGGTTAAATTTCAAAGTCTTGTACTGTCTCCAGACTATACATGGCCTTTGAAACCGTATTAAAGTTAGTATTAATGGCATGTATCATTAATCCTCTTGAAAGACAACTTATACTCGTACGTAGATCAGTCGTCTAATCTCCCTAGAGGAGCTAACTGGGGAGGAAATATGGTTGATTTAGTGAATATTTCTTCAGACATTGATAAAAGTATCAATGCAGGCGAGGCTCGTATCGTCGACATCCCGGAGCAGTGCAAATCCTTCTTAGATAAAACCAAGGCATATAGAGTTTTAACGCAAAATATTAGAAGTCTGAATCATAACTTTGATGACCTTACAGTTCTATTATCTAGACTTAATATATCTTTTGATTTCATAATTTTAACAGAATGCTGGCTGTCCAAAACCCAAAAATTGCCCACTATTACTTCATATCAGGCATTTGCTACAACTAAGCATTTAAACCAAAATGATGGCGTAGTAATCTTTTGCAAAGATAACATTAAAGTAACTGTGTCTGAGCCCATTACAGAGAGTGATGAGACGAATTGTTTGGTCACTACTCTGGAAAACGAACTTGCTATTATTTCAGTTTATAGGCCCCCCGCCTTCAAAAATATAGATAATTTTTTAACCGCTGTAGACAACATATTAAATGAATATAAAAACCATAGGAACATTATATTCTTGGGTGACATGAATATTAATATTATAGATAATTTTGACACTAAAGCTTCCAAATATATGAATTTATTAGCCTCTCATGGACTCCTCCCATCACATTTGCTTCCGACACGAGAATACAGTTGTCTTGACCACTGTTTCGTCAAGACAAACTGTACTACTAACACCGTTGTCTGTAATTCTACTGTTACAGACCACTGTAGTGTCATGCTGTCACTTCCTAAAAAATCAGGAGCTGCCTATCAAACTGAAAAAACGTTTAAAAAAGTAGACTACAACGCGATTCTCAACAATTTAAAACTTACAAATTGGGCCAAAATATTAGCTGTGGATGACCCGAATGAAATAACTAATATTTTCCTAACCACCTTAAATGATTGTATTAAGAAATATACATTCACTTACAAGCTTTCTCATAGAAAGCGGAATATTAAACCCTGGATAACACCAGGACTTTGCCGTTGTATGAAGAATAGGGACCGCTTGCATCAGAAACTTCGTAAGAATCCAAATAATCTAAGCCTGCAAATAACCTATAAAAGATATCGCAATACATGTAATAAGTTATTAAAAAACCTAAAAAACCAATACTATAGATCACAATTAAATAGCCATAATAAGAATATTAAGAAACAATGGTCTATAATAAAGGAGATTTGTCAATATAATAAATGTTCTAGGAATTTCGATGAGCTTTTGCTAACAAAAGTGAATCCACAGGAGTCTTTAAATTACATTAATCATTATTTTGCTAACGTGGGTAGACAACTAGCTTTGAGCATTGTAGCAAGGACACAAGTAAATGAAACTGAATTTACTAGAAAATCACACTCAACAAATTGCTCACTAAAGTCTTTCGTTCTTTTACCTACTGATGAAAGCGAAGTTAAAAGTACCATAATGAACTTAAAATCTACAAATTCTAGCGGATGGGATGAAATTCCCTCTACTTTACTAAAATTGGCTGCCGATACTCTTGCGATACCGATAACTAGGATTTGTAATCTTTGTTTCGATAAAGGCGTCTTTCCCAGTCCATTAAAGCAGTCTGTTATCATTCCTGTATACAAGTCTGGGGACAGAGGCTGTGTCTCGAATTATAGACCAATCTCCTTATTGCCATCGCTCTCTAAGGTAATTGAACGGATATTAAACAAGAGATTTAAAACATTCTTTGAGTGTAATCGTCTATTTTCAGAATACCAGTTTGGATTCAGAGATAAGAAATCAACTGCTCATGCCATACATAAGTTCATATCATTTTCTGTCAAAGGCATGGATAGAGGGGATAAGATCCTAGGCATTTTCCTTGACTTGGCAAAGGCGTTCGACACAGTTTCTGTTCCCATACTCCTCAATAAGCTAGAGAACTTGGGTATCCGCGGTACTGCTATCGATCGTGTTAAAGATTATTTATCTAACAGAACCCAACGAGTAAGTATGAATGGCTACACAAGTCAACAAGAAAATGTCCAGTTTGGCGTGCCTCAAGGAAGTATTTTAGGCCCCACATTATTTCTGGCATATATTAATGACTTGTGTAATATCAATCTGAAACAGGGGCAAATTGTCTCTTTTGCGGATGATACAGTCCTTTTGTTTCATGGAAACACATGGAGTGAAGTATACCGTTTGGCTAATGAGGGACTTGCTTTGGTCATATCCTGGCTCGATCGCAACCTTCTTACTTTGAATGCTCAGAAAACTAAATACTTAACATTTAGCATTAAGAACATCACGCAACCGACAAATGACTTGCAAATAAAATTACACACTTGCGAGAATACCACAATTTGTTCATGCTACAGTCTTACAAAAGAGTCATCTATGAAATATCTGGGCTTGATAGTAGACCAGAACCTCAACTGGAACGAACATATAGGCTCTTTGACAACTCGTACTAGAAGATTAATTCATGTATTTAAAAACCTTCGGCATGTATGCGACCCTAAACTACTACAAACTATTTATTTTTCTTTATGCCAAACTATACTATCGTATTGTATTACTGTTTGGGGTGGCGCAGCAAAAACCTCAATGATAAGTCTTGAGAGAGCTCAGCGAGCGATACTAAAAGTAATGAGTTTCAGAAAATATAGATACCCGACACATTTATTATATAAGAATCTATCCCTGCTCACAGTAAGACAAATTTTCGTGAAGAGTGTCATATTGTTCCAGCACTCAAAGTTACCTGACTTCACAACAAGGCGAAGAAAAGATCTAGTTTACTCTATTCCTAAAACAAATACGGCATTTTCTAATAAATTTTTTGATCATCTCGGACCTCACTTATACAACCAGTTATCTAGGACCATCAACTTACGCAATTCGACTCTATTCGTTTGCAAAAAAAATCTAGACAAATATCTAATTGAAATGGACTATAATGATACTGAAAAGTTATTAATAACCATATCATAAATATACATTCAAAACACTTTCATATTCTCATTACATACAAAGTTTACACACACATCATATTTTTGATTTTTATTTATTTATTTTACATTAAATTCAGGTACACATACATTTAGCTTCACTACCACCATAAACAACTTGGACTACTGTTAATTTTCTAATATTTTGTTTTTTATAGTTACATAACATTATTTTTATTTTTTATTTCATGTAAAAAAAAAAAAAAAATAGCAATAAACAAAGCTTACATCTTTCGATCTACTGCCCTAACTTTAACAACTATAATGTCTCTGTAAATTTTGCATATACTTGACGAGTTGTTGTTCTACCGTCATCATTTAATATTCAGTTAAATAGTAATTTAGTGTCATACTTCACGGCTAATCACTGTACTGTTAAATCTTTATTATTAGGTATGTAAAATGATGTGGCAAGTCTTTGAGTGTTTGTGAAAGAGGAAGACTGACCTACCGTGATACAGTATTAACTAGTACGGAGGCCAGTGCGAATCAAGCTCAAACAAACTCATAGTCATAATATTTATTTTTACCCTTGATTTATAAGTGACATGTTTTAAGTTCCTAGACACAAATAATTGGGATTTGTATGAAAGGTTTGTCTTCTACATTATTGTTAATAAAGTTTTTTATTATTATTATTATTATAACTCGAATGGAATCATAGATTACACTGAAACCCAAATGCTAGTCACATTCACTATACATACATACATGACTTATATCTGTTACAAGGTCAAAAAACTTACTTATCATCACAAGTTTTGGTATCATTTAGAACATTATTCACTGATGCTCATACTTGTTGCTGGTAACAACAGATTTTCCATTGTCTGACTTGATATTCAATTCTCGCTTGTATGTTTGAATACTTGATTTTTTTTTTGCAAAGAAGGATTCGACTCTACCATCCCCTTAGTGTCCTCTAGGCCCTTCGAGATCTCCCTTTCTTCCCACGATTCTTGAAAAAGGTGCTTAGTTCTGATTTTTACAGATATACTTGTCTGGTAAAGCATCGATTGCAATTCATACTACAAATTATAACAGTGGTTATGACAAAATCGTTTTATTTAACACATTAGTGCTAATTTTCGGCAAGTTCACCGTTAAACATTTAGTTAGATATTAAAACTCTTCCAGTCACTCACGACGATGTTATCTATCTCAATGTTGTCACTCTTTGTTCTTTAATTAAGTGGTGATTCAGAATTCGCAGAATATCAATGTGTCGATGACGTCACTGTCGTAAGTTAAATATCAGCAGAGATAGCAGTACTTTATCTACTGTGACGTTTTTACTGCGTCATTACTCTAGTGGTCGGAAGCGCGCATGCTACGTTAGAGGTTCTAAGTTCTTTTTCCAGGTAGAAGAAAAAAATAATCAGTAATTCTATTAAATTCTCAATAACAGCATGAAGTTTGGATATGTGCCCGGTTAGGGTCGCACACTATTAAATGTGACTCAAACATATCGGTGAACCCTACTAGTTTGCCTAACCCTTCGAGAAATAAAGCCGTGATGATACGTCATTATTGTGAAAGAACCATCTGATGCTTAACATTAAGTAAGCAGCTAATAAGGCTGGTATCCTACCCCACGAGACCTAAAATTATAAATACCGGAATATATACAAACCAGGTGTGATGGTATATGTAGATACTTCACTTTCACAAAGAACTCAGCTGTAAACGATAAGATTCGACGATGACACATGTGAAAGTTTCAGCTTGTTTGTTGAAACACGCTTATATTTATATGAGCATCATCATTGTTCACGAATGTCATTATATTCACATAGAAATTCGAGAAGACTGATGAGTAAGTCATTCTAAGAAAATGATAAGGGACAAAAAATATTGTAAGTTTAGATGACCGCAACCGGCGCATGTGTATAACAAGTGATATGAATGTGGACGAAGCAAAAGAAGTATGCAAGAATCGTAGCAGATGGCGATCTGTAGTTTCTGCCTACACCTATGGGAAAAAGGCGTGAGTGTGTGTATGTATGACTGATTATTTTTTAAAGTATCATAAAAAGTTCTCACTGAAGCCTTTAGTCTAGTCGAGGAAAGTGTAATTGAGTTTTTCTATGAAACGCTCAGTAGCGATATGTGCCCGGTTAATGGCAATAGGCTCACCCCCTATTACATGGGACCTAAACATACCGGCGACCTGTGGGTTACATTAGTACACTTCTACTACCTTTAAGGAATACAGGCGTGATGACATGGCATGTTGCTGAATCATCATTGATTCTTTGTATTTTAATATAAATAGGTATTCAAAATTTCAAATATTCTATAAACAATACAGTTACCAGTAGCAGTTCCTGGAAGTAAACATTGCAGGCGTGTTTTTCGGTCAAACCGCAAACATACTCACGATTCGCTGTTTTTTTATTAAACACTCCGTTGTTGTTGAATTTCATCTTAAACGAGCCATGATGCGAATAAGTCTTACCTGAAACAAACAAAGGAAATTCATAAAAACAAATACTTAATCAATCAAAGTCAAACTGTTAGAATTGTTTAGTTAGATAAGAGAAATGGATCGTGACGCTGTATGTAAATATATTTCAACATATTTAAACACAATGTATGTTTATTTCAACAATTGATTAAGAGGATGTCTCCATAATTTTTAACCAAATAAAATCAAATGAACATGTAAGTAATTTAAACCTCAAAAAACAAATAAATTTCAATTGTAGATTTATAATACAGAATGATGACTTTTTTGGTATCCTGAAAACTATCGAGCAATCATGAATTATAATATTCGAGAAAACATAGAGCAGCTTTAATAAACGACGACAAAAGATTCATAAAAAATAATAGTTCTGAATTCAATATGTGATCTGCGACATTGTAAGCGCCTGAAGTTTTTGATATAGCAACGAATTAGTTAGCATCTGATTCCAACTTACTATTACTTTTTTGTAGGCGCTTACTAACGTGTTTACCAACGCACAGCTGCGGTGTGCAATAAATACATTATAATTTAAATAATTCCTTTTCACATACTTATTCAAGCTTGGAAATGAAGTTGGGAAAGATTACGTCTCTATTTGGTGATAGAAGTTTTGCAACATAATGGATAAACTAATAATAAATTTAATAGTTCAAATAATACTAATAATAGTTCAAATTGAGAGACCTAAAACATATTTAGCAAATATAAGTGAAATAAATGATAATCCATAGGGAAATCGGAACCCAATATGAAGAATACGATTAGTAGTTAAAGACATGGATTGAGACGATGAGCGCCATCTAGTTTTGACCGACGTAACTTTACTTCATAGTTTTAACTTTATCTTTTCGATGAAAACAAGAATATATAAAAACAGATTTTAATGCCATACTATGAAACCTATTTCCCCGGAAGGTTAGGCAGAGATGTAGTAATGTACCACCTTTGTACTTAAGTCTGTTTTAGGGAATGAATCTATTGCCACTCGCTGACATTAACTCAAACCCCGAAGTGTTATTGAAAATTTCAAAGAAAAACCCAATAATATAAACATTTATTTTTCCAGAATGCTCAAAATTGTATGGTTAAGAAAAATATGTTCTAACCAAATCAGGCCGTAGTAACTAAGTTCACAATATTTACCGGCTATTCCTTCTACCTCCACCTTAGATCCGGTGTAAATATATTTTCTCCACCCGTCTGACCTTCTAAATAAATCTCGCTAAAAGGGGTGCACGAACTCATTCATCTCCACATTTTCCATTCTAAATCGCAACTCGAGTGCTGTTGCTCTATATACTGGTATCGAGCTAATTTCGTTGCTTGACGTACAAATTTCAGAAATGACTACGTAGTTGTACATTAGGGCGAATGTATCATTTGCATGTAGTGCAACAACTTTGTGTAGGGTATTTTTGTCAACGAATTGGGGCAACTCAGCAAGACTCCAGTCGCATTTTATCACAAATTTGTTTCTGAGAGTGCACTATGTGATGAAATACTACAAAATAGTTCACTATAATGTATAATATAGTGGCGGCGGTAGCCTAATGGCTAGAGCGTCAGACTTGCGATCATGTTGTTGCAGGTTCGAAACCCATCCATTGCACTACTGACGTAAACCCTCTTGTAATACAAGCATTTAGCTTAGTACGAGGGGTTAACAAGGATACAGTTTGTACGAAATAAGTAAGCCGATCGGAAGTTGTCTGCAAGTGGTTTAGAAGTGGTAATTTTTAATAGAAAGAGTCGGTGTAAAGATAATTAGAGTCGTATATGTTTCACATTTCTGATGATTTTGTTTACTAATTTCGACAGTTATGTATTAAAACACTTAGTTAAACGATTTTATCACTGCGGTATTTCGGAACGGCTAACTTCCGATCGGCTTACTTATTTCGAACAAACTGTACTAGTAATGTGTTGGGTCAAACATTACTATATTTGCTACTACGCTTATTAAAAAAGAAAAAATATATTTCATTATAAGAACAGAGAACATATCTGGCAAACTGTCATTTGGTCAAACATCTCTGCCCCCTATGAAATACACGTAAGTATATTATGTTGAAGGCGCTCTGCGGTATCACTCCATAATACTCTGTGGTATAAATACTATATACGAAAATCAGTCTAATCTAAGTATATTTTATAGTTCAAATATCGCCGTATATTTTCCAGTACATATAAATAGCTACTACTGCAGTATTTAATTAAACATCCGTCTAGTAAGAGCTGCATCGCACATCGCCCGTTACATAATGTTTAATCCACATTTGCTGAGTTTATTCCTAGACTCGAGCCATTCGGATTTTTTTCTCCGGATATGAGAATAACATTGCTACATCCGTTCACGATTTCTTTTAGGAAATTCTGAACACAACCTTGAGTATAAGGTTAATCGCATGGTTTAGGCACATGTTTCCCCATATATTTAGAGAAACCAAGAGGCTAATTGCCTGAAAGGCCTTGTAAAGGTAGCTGGGAGCCGTTGGGTTTAAGTGGTATATAAGCAGTCCTTGTAGAAATCTATGGGATCTTCCTATTTCTTTTTCTTCTTCAGAGGAAGTCAATGATAACGATGGTGAAGAAGAAACCAATTCTGCTGATGTCGACAGACAATAAAATTGAAGTTAGTAGAATCGACCTCTTTACAACAATTTCCGGGGATTTTCCCATTTTGCACAATTCGGTTAACAGTTTTATTTTGCAATATCATCAGAGTAACTGAATTTGATAAGTTAGAGATGCGTCCGCCGATTTTAAAGACCATTTTGCACGGCCGGCGAACTGACGCCAATTAAGCCATTGACCAAATATCATACTATTGACCTATTTTAAAATATTCCGACATTCCGGCGAGTTTAATGTATTGTAATGTATTTACTTTGGCCTGTTTGTAGTGTAGGTGTATGTCAATGACACCGCCATCTGACGTCAGGCGGAGTAATCTAGACAAGTTGGAAAAAATAAAATATGGCTCGGACGTTTAAAAATATGTATGTATAGCACAAATCAGTGTGTTATTTTTTTTATGAGCCGAAAAATGAGGTATAATCTTTTGGGAGTTAAGCTATAATTAGATGTATTTCCGGGCATTACAGGATGTCGTTATCAGCTTAGTCAAGCACCACATGAGTCAATGATTAAACGTTTAACTTGGCATTATTTGTTTTATCTCTATAATTGACCAGACTAAATCCGGATAATTTTAGTAGGTATTCGTTATTGTTCAGTATTTATTAATTGGATTCAGAACTAATTCACATAAAATTCAATAACAGATTTCTATACTAGTCAATTGAAATTTTTGCCTCCATTATTGTATCACAACAAAAAAGTTTATTTCGATGCCAATAATATTCACGCAAATAATAGTTAACTGCGCTATTATTTTATTTATTAAAATACTGTTTTCAAGTTAACATAAGTTCCAAGAGATGGCGCTACTAGTATGGTTTTTGTCCTAGACTCTAGGTAGGTAGTAGTCACTTTACACGTACAGGCATAGTAAATAATATATAATTGAATTATCATGGTTAACAATGTTAATTAATCGTTAAAATATTTATTATAAGCGGCGGTAGCCTAATGGCTAGGGCGTCGGACTTGCGATCATGTGGTTGCCGGTTCGAGCCCCACCCATTGCACTACCGACGTGAACCCACTCGTAACACAAGCATTTAGCTTAGCACGAGGGGTTAACAAGAATACAAGTAATGTGTGGTCCACATTGCTAATGAGCTTTTTTAAAAAAAAAATTCAATAAATATTAATTACGTCTTCCAGATAGACATATTATTATTATTTTTTCTATGAATGAAATTCCCAAAGCTATCGACACAAATGTGCGAATCGCTTTTACAAAAACTAATGATGATGATTTAGCCTAATAGGGAGGCCTATACCCAGTGGGTGATTCAGGCTGAAAAATTGACGGCGCGCGGCGAACCTGTATAAATCGATGTAACGAAACCATAGCGACTTCTAATTCGACGCCAACGCCATCTAGCTATAAAATGCACACTAAAATTGAGAGTAGACTTCAAAATTAAATAAATCGTAGTAGGTTCTTGTATATATTTTGAGGTGAAAATATACATTAATATTGAGAAGATTTTTTTACATTACCAAATTAATTTACATTACCTACTCAAGTAAACATTTTAAAAGTTAGAATAAAAAGTATTGATAAAATGGACTTCACGAATCACAAAAGCATGGGTATCTCCGATATCATTGCACACACATGAAATCTTCTAATTAAGATTATTTCTGGCGCAAATCATTGTTGAAATACACATAAGAAGAAAAATATAAAAGCGAAAAGGAAACATTATTACAAGTTCATTGACATCAGGCCGGTTCTGTCATAAAAATTTTGGACATCGATTTCCATAAAAGTATCCGCAAGGGTTTTAGTATAGTTTGTTCAAAATAAGTAAGCCGATCGGAAGTTAGCCGTTCCGAACTACCGCGGTGATAAAATCGTTTAATTAAGTGTTTTAATACATAAATATCGAAACTAGTAAACAAAATCACTAGAAATATGAAACATATACGACTCTAATTATGTTTACAGCGACTCTTTCTATTAAAATTTACCACTTCTAAACCACTTGCAGACAACTTCCGATCGGCTTACTTATTTCGAACAAACTGTAGTTTGATGTATAATTTTATTTCCGACGTGAATGGAAGGTACGGGAGCAAAGATGAGCATGCAATTCAAGTTACACTTATAACCTTTTAGGCTTTGTCTCTCAAATTAGAGTCAGTCAGTCAAACTTGAGATGGTTTTAGATGTGATGGTAATACTCAGCTAGCCGGATCCCTACATCCTTCCTCCAAGCGTCCACACATGTTTATGATAAGCTCGCACCTAGTAAAAAAAACATAGTTTTTTTTTGCGAGGAAATCTTATAAAGTAAGTATGAAACAAACTTTGGAAAAATATTTGCAAAGTTTTTTTAACAAACATTTTAAAAGTAGTAATTCGTATGGATATAATATTTATGACAGTATTGAAAGTGTTCGAATACGGTTTATAATATCTTTAAGATTGTTATCTTAGAAGAATCCGTTACAACACAAAATACAAATTGTCTGATGATCTCAGATGCAGGGATCACAAATACAGGGTATTCTTAGAATATTTCCAACTGTTTAAGTAGATCGAATCATTTTGTTGTCTTGCTATATATGTAAAAGGATCGATTTACATACCATACAACAATTTAATGTCACAATGATTGTTTTAACCTGGAAGTATTTTATTATTTGTGTTATTTTTATTCAAAACAGATTCACCTATTTACATCCTTTACAAAATACAATGGTATCGCCGTGTAACGAATGCTCTATCCAGACATGACTTAACATGTGAACAAATAAAACAAATCCATCAACAACGCAAGTTTGTTATTAACTTATTAAGCTTTGTAATGTTTTAAGTAAACAACAAAGTCGGCTTCTTAAGTTCTTAGCAGACACAAACAGACCAACAATACTTTCAAGACGATTGAGTGGAAACCATTTGTTATTATAAAGTTCAAAGCTTTTGAACTTCAGTCAGTATATCGTGTAGAAGAGGACATCAATTGTGTAAAAGAACAATATTTTGAGAAAGTTTGGTGCTATGACAGGTTACAAAATGCAGTAATTTATTAACATGCAATATCGGTATTATCAATTCAATCCTACTTGCTTTTATGTACGCCCACGGTAGGCCTGCCAATATTTTATCAGATTCTATCTCCAAAATAAGCAGGTACAAATCCAAACTCCGAGCTTCTTTATTTTATTTAAAAAAAAAACCTATAGCACTGCTCGACGTGGGAATTAAACCCAGTACCTCAAGCTCAGTGATACAGTTTGATTTGTAATGATTGTGGGCTGCGACAATTTAAATTGATCGTGACTCTGTCAGGATTTCCAGTCAGTCACTCAGTGGTTCATTTGTAATTGTAAATAGGTACACTCTTTTTGTCCCTGAAACTGACTATTAATGCCTTGGAATTTATTTAGGTTCGTATTTAGTTGCAGCTTTAACGTCGTCCATTCTCGTCCGAGAAAGATTGAGCCGCTAAAGCGTCAGATAAATCTTAGATAGAGGAAAGAGAGGCCTTGGCCCAGCAGTGGGAAGAAATGTGCTAGAATAATAATAATAATCCACCAGCACTGCTATACATTTAAACTGCCCACTGAAAACTTCAATCTACCGATATTATAATGAATAAGCTCAAAATTGTCGATGGTTGAGATAGTGTAGATATATAAACAGTCGCCAGAACATCAAGTTATACAAAACTGTCGAATTCCTCCAAATGATTTTAAACCTTAAAATGTTGTTTATTAAGTTCAAATTCAACTGAGAAAATTTTACATTTATGGTAACTTGATGTGCTGGCATTCGTACCTAATTCAAAGAGCAAATATCAGTAAGATCGCCTCCTTGGTCTTGTGTCATTTTGACTACAATTGGCATTGACAACACCATACAATATCAAAGACAACACGCTATCTGTTTATGGCGACAGATTAAAGGATTTTGTCTCCAACATGCATTATTTATACAGACTTCAAAAACAATATAATATCCGTGCAAATGGACAGTGAAAGTTAGGTAAAACCGAAGAATAACCCACATTGTTTGTCGCGACCTTGAACAAAGAGTTGCAAGCTGCTAAAAATAACTCCTGTGTTGTCATCACACGGCCACCGTATGGAGTCCACTGACCAGGCCTTGGGGGTATTTGTGGAGGGACTGTCTGTCATCGTGTACCACTTATGGTCCATTGTGAGTAAACAGTTCATGTTGTTTACG
Organism: Subacronicta megacephala; assembly: GCA_958496365.1. Lineage (NCBI taxonomy): Eukaryota > Metazoa > Arthropoda > Insecta > Lepidoptera > Noctuidae > Subacronicta > Subacronicta megacephala. Next base: position 14,199,790 of record OY292526.1, on the reverse strand, counting down.
AACTACAACCAAAATTTTTTTAGAGGTTTTCTCTGCTTTGTTTGAACAAGACGAAATTATCTCAAGTAATCCTTTTAAAATATACAGGATAAAATAATAATGAAGCAAGCAAGCAAGTGTGACTGCTTCTTGAGGGTTCTGGGTTCGATATCCGGATCGAGTAAAGTGTTATTGGGTGTTTCTATAAAATTCACAGTAGCGGAGTTTGGGTTTGTGTCACGTTAATGGCAATAGACTTGAGCCCTTATAACTGATGCGTGTACATTAGTACACCTCTAATCCTTCGCGGAATACAGGCGTAATGGTAAAATAAGTAATTGTTTTCCTGTTAGTCATGGTCATCAATGGAAACCGGCGGTTGCTGCCCTGACTATATAAGGGTCAACCTCTCAATAATTAATTATAGGCGTTTTTAGTATCTAATGTGCTAACTAAGCTGTCGAACTAAAGGCTCACGTTTATCTGTACATTTTTTTCGTGACAGGTTCTAAAAAAAACCTAATTCAAGTACGTATTTTATTTACTTATATTTAAGTTTCGTTCGTTCTTCAGTCCTTTTTATTGGGATTACGTTTTGCTCTATGTTAAGCTTCCAAGTAAAAGATTGAATCGAAATGAGTTCTGCATAATCTGATTGAAATTTGGTGGTATTTTGGTTAGGCGTAATAGGAATAAAATATTATGTAGCGCGATATTTTGATACGAGAATTTTCAAGAGCTGTACCTAAGTAATAAAAGTTTTGAGGATCTTACAGAGAAGTCAAAGGTAACTCACGGTGAAAGCTGAGCTTCAGCTTAACAAAGAGAGAAATATAACATGTAGCATATTCCCTATTGCTTCGTTTAAAAATCGAATTAATAAAATACTCACACACCTATAACTTCCCAAAATTTATATTGCAATATTTTATCTAAATAATGACAATATACCTAAAAACCTTTACGAAGGAGTTTTTCATCGCTATCTCCTCGAAGGTAGATGACATTAAAATCAAAGGTTTCCATTTAAAAAACAGGATTCAAATCGAGGTAATTTGAAGTCACCAAAAAAGGCGCAAAATAAAGGACCGGTTAATAAAAAACTGGTTTTATACAATCAACATAAGCACACATAGGGCTATACTAATTTAAATACGGTTTTATTCCAGTGAAGATCTGGCTAACTGCTTAGTATTCCATGTGTTAACTATAAAAGGAACCCATGCAGCTATTACGACTTTTCATAGGTGCGTAATAAAAAGCTGTCATAGTAATTTTAACATTTGAATGATATGTTTAGTAAAGATATTTTGGACAGATAGATAAATACCAATGAGTAATGGTAGACGTTAGATATTTTGTGATCTGGTGACCTATACTCCTGAAAACAGAGAGAAGGTAACCTTCTTGCAAGTGAATTGGAGTAATGCCTATACTTATACTTCTTAGCATTGAAAGGATTACATATACGGCTAATACTACATAACATACCGTCACGCCTGTATTCCCCGAAGGGTTAGGCAGAGGTGTACTTAATGTACACCCACAGTTCGCCGGTATGTTAAGGTCCCGTGTAATAGAGGGCGAGCCTATTGCCATTCACCGGGCACAAATCCAGACTCCGAGCTGCTACTGAGAATTTAATAGAAACACCCAAATAACACTTTGCTCGACCTGGGGATCGAACCCAAGACTCCTAGCGTAGCAGTCGCGATTGGGACCACTAGACTAACGAGGCAGTCAACGGCTGATATTATTAGGTATTTATGTAAATATAACTTAGAAAAGTCGTAAAAAGTCACAAAGTCACATCACTCAAAGGGTGGAAGGAGAAAGGACACAGATGACGTCATTGGACAAGTGGTAACAAGCACGGAGTTGACCTGCCTCCGAGGCCATGACCGGCACCTTTATCTTTACGTACCACTAGGTATTATTGAAGCGAAGCCATTAAGGTGAATTTTAAAGCAAGGCAACAGGCTAATTGCTTTATTGGGTATCATGAGTTTCTGAATAATTTCCACTTGCTTAGATTTTTATTTAGTTTTTTTTTTAATAATCGTCTTATCGTTGAAATATGTGTACTAGTCTATTGTGAAGATAGGTGGTAGTAACACATGTGATGATGTATTTAATCTTAAATAATACGAGAGATTTATTGTTCATAACATTTTACAGGACACATTATCTTAGAAAAGTAACTCTAACTCTAGAAACGAACAGGCCAGCCACCTGATGGTAAGTATTCATCGCCGCCCATGGACATCTGCAATACCAAAGGAGTTGCATATGCGTTGCCGAGCCAAGGAAAAGGGAGGGGAAAGGTTAAAGGAGAAGAAAGGGGACTGAGGGATGAATTGGGCCTCTGACGCTCCCGATCTAAAATATATACAAGTTACTCTACTTATTAAGACGACTCAAATAATAAAGAGCAAATTGTTCAATTTATTTTTCTTTTGCTCATACAATAAGCACAGCACTAAAACACACAATAAAATACGATGTCTGTTCTGCACGAATTGTCTTTGTAGCGGCGGGGTGCGGTTGTAATGTGAACAAATCAAGTGTACTGTTCGACTAAATTCGCATTTGAATTGCAAAGCGCCCGAAATGGAACAACTCTGGTAAGTGTGTTACAAGTGGAGAAAACAAAGGACTGTAATCCTGAGCTGCTTGAGGAGTTTGGTTTCTTCAAATAACAAAAAGTAAACAGAATGATACTTTCTTTATCATTATTAGTTTTAAATTTTTCCATAGCTGTGGACATTTTATTCAGTTGAAAGTGAGCAACTAAATTATTGCTACTAGGAACTGTCAGGAATGTTCAGTGTAGAAGAAGTAGATATGATCCCTACGATTCAGTATTCATTACTGGTCATCACACAAAAGAAATAAATAATTATGCTATTACAAAATATTGTACAATTTATTGCACGTAATTTTTAATAGTTCTTTCTACAACAGAATCAATTTAAGTTTAAGTGATATGCGATGAGCGTTTTATCAAAATAACATCTGCACATCTGGTTTGCATTGCAGACTTAAAATTTACTGACTTTATAAATATCCTCTAATAACGTGACACAATATCCGGCTCTCGTATCAACTTGTTAGTAACCGAAGCATAAGAAACTGCGATGAAATGTTAATTTTTATTATTTTCCAAAGAAGTACAACTAAAAAAATTGGCAAACGCTCAACAGTGGTACCGAACATCTAAGCTTTACCACATTAGATATAACGCTATCGAATATAAAAACATTTCTCATTAAGAAAACTGACTAATAGGCAACGTCAAACGGACTGAGGTCATCGAAGAAAAAATATAAAAAACCCAGCACAGAAGACGAGTTGAATTCAAAACGTGGTGAAAAACGTGGCAAAAATACAGATTCAAACATTATACAGTGTACAAAGCAGTGATAGCCTTGTGATATGACCATTGGACTGCCATGTCAAAGGTCTCGAGTTCGAATCCAAGGCACGCACCTCTGTCTTTTCGAAGTCATGTGCGTATTAATAATTAGTTATCACGCGCTTAAACGGTGAAGGAAAACATCGTGAGGAAACCTGCATGCCTAAGAGATCTTCTTGATGGCATGTGAAGTCTGCCAACCCGCAGTAGGCTAGCGTGGTGGACCGTAGCCTAATCCCTCTCGTTCTGAGAGGAGACCCGTGCCCAGCAGTGGGACAATGTAATGGGTTGATGATGATGATGATGATGAAACATTATACGGTAAATCAATAGGAAATGTATAAGTTCTAAGAAACATTGTGCAGCTATGAAAAAAAATCGATTTTATGGATTAATTTCAATGCGAGTCAGAGTATGGAAGTAAACTATGTTAACAAAATATAGTTCTTTTAGCGCAACAATAAAGCACTAAACTAACATATAAAACATTTTTTTCTGACTTAAGTACTCTACAACATTTATAAGACTCTGGAAACTACGAATAGAAATCCTAATGCTGCGGGGCGTAATCCAATACAGCAGGTCCGCTCGTCGTGAGGGAGGGATGGGATGACCTTAGACATAATTTCTATCATTGAAATACACACACAATTTTGATTCACCAACTTGGATCATTATTAAAACAATAATTTCGACTTCTGGCGACGTTAAAATGTGAGGTGGACTTAGCATAATGAAAAAAATCAAACGCGACCAGCAGTTTTAATAACTTGATAACTCTACTGCACTCCAGGTTTTTACCTTCTCAAAAAATAAAAGAACGGCTTTGAAGAGGCTTGACTTGCCTTTGTAATGTTGTTTTTTAAATAACTGTAAAAAATGCAAAACATCACTTTTTTTTTATAAAGTCTATTAGTGTTTACTAGATCAAACAAGTAATGAAAAATATAATTACTTAAAACGTTAGATAATTATCACGACTGTAAGTTTCATCTTAATTCTTTTTCCACGCTACACCAGATAACGTGAAATACATACATAGATATGCATCTTTCACATAATCTGCAGAATTTGCGTAGTATTAAAAATAACCACGCGCCGTCACAAGGTCACAGCCCACCGAACGTATCTGAAGATTGATTTCCAACAAAACAAATGAATTAACTGAGTAATTAATTGCGTACTATTTTTACACGAAGTCTTCTATTACAACATAACTTATTAAAATAACTGATGTATATTCAGGTGCTGAGAACATTGATACATACTTTGAAGATTTGGTAGGAGTTGTTTTTAATTAAATTTTACTGAAAAACTTATAATTACTGGAAATTTTGGTCAAAGGTTGACCAAAAAGAAGAAAATATAAAAATATTAGAAAAAAAAAATATATTTAGTTAACAAATGAACTTAAGGTAAACTTTCTCCAAAGAGATCATAAAACGAGACAAGACTCACACAAATTGTATCAATGAAAGAAGTCAACGTTTATCATGCTTTCATTTTATGTTTTCACGACATTTTTTTAAGACGCGACTCCTGGTAATGGACCAGAAAAATATTTCTTGAAACTGTGATATCAAACACCTTTACATCTAGTGGAAGGGTCAACAACATACAATTATTGCACCTTGGCCTAATTCTTCAAAAATACAACATAATAAAACCAGCTCAAAATATTAGTTATTATAATGTACAGTATTACTTGAATAACGCCTGCTAGAGGGAGAGGTGACGATTAAGCTGAAAATAGCATCACACCTCTTTATGTGTCTGAATCGGCAGTGCTGTACTGACAGGTCTAATGTAAAGGAGGGAATTGCTTGAAATCCTATATTTCAACTAGTCTAAGTAACCTTCCCGACAGACGTTGTTGTCCCGAAATTGATGGCAGTGCAACGCTGTATAAGAGCGAACAAAACAAAATGAAAATTATTCAAATGGTCTAACCGTATTTGAGTTTTAGCTTGTCAAACGTACAGCAATTAATTTTGAGAACTTCCAAACCAAAAGACCCAAAAACACTGAGATATTGACTGGTTAAACCCCACTCAAACTCCACACTCCTCACTCAAAGACCAGTAAACCTGCACTCCTGCTGAGCGAATAAACTAACGTATTGGTCACTGACGGGTGTACAATGCGTCAGTCTACTAAATTGGTTTTGCTACAGTCGGCCGCTCTGAAACCGAATTGGCCTGCAGAAGTCAGCCGCTAACTTTGAGATTATTGAAAACGTAGACCCTTTCCTAGTTTTATTAGAAAAATAATACGATCTTGAAAGAGGTAAATCTTTAAAATAACATACTTATTCTCATGAAACTAGAAACGAATATTAATAAAACTGGACAGAAATAGCAAAATAAGTATTTGTAACACGAAAACAAAAGAACATATTGAGTGGAAAGCACTTATATTCGGAGAGTCAATAATTTATGACTAAACAAAGACAGATCCGTCTGGTACTCCACAGCATCCAATCACAAACGAACAGACTTTACGACAGTCAGTGCACTCGTAAAATGGCATTTTCTAGTTGGTTTCAGAACAATATTAATGGAAAAGAAGGGAGGAAGCTATTGTGAAACATAAGTCTTATATAGACAACTAGCTTTCCGCCCGCAGCTTCGCCCGCGTAGACATCACGATTTTGGCTTTTTAGGTATTTCCAAACTAACATGTACCTATATTTGCTATTAAATGAGTAGCATTCGTGTTCTTATAATATCTAGAGCGATGGTCTATCATTCTGGAGGTCTCGTAGGATCGATTTCCACGGGGAGGTACAAATAGTGGTAAACCACTTTGCTCATTGGTGCTTTTTCTGTCTTGTGTCAAAATGACCAGACCTAGCTAATAGTACGGACTCTGTAACAGGCAACGTAGAATTGCTCATGTAAGAAGCAATGTTCTCTTAAATCTATGCCTGCCACCCTTAATGACTCACCCTGAATGATTTTAATGGTCATTGCAAAGCAGATCTTAATTAAGGGGGAAATGTAATCGTTCTCAAAAACATAGTCGGATGGTATCAGTGGTATTTTAGGAAGGAAAAGTGGTTCCCCCGGATACATCCAGTTATAACAGTGCCTCTTTAATATTAATATTTTGTGCAATGCGGTTACTCGCAGTCTAGTCCCGTTACATAGTTTAAATGGTTTAATGAGACGCAGCAGCATTACAGGTATCCCAAGGAAGGTTAACATCGTTAAAAACCTCTATATGATAGTAAATTGCTTCATCCGCTTGCAGCACTGAATCGATAGACATGCATTCAATTTTTGAGCCCTCCAACGACTTATAAAGTTATAAGTATGTAATTAATAGCAGCTGCACTGTTGTTTTTCGGAGTCAGTATTGCACGTTTGCACAGCCAATCTATGGAGTTGTTTGTATTTTAGAAAAATTTGGGTACACTCTAGCTATTAGAACTATCATAGCCACCTGTCACTACTGTATTCAGCAGAGATGATATACATATTTTCCTTTCGGATTCGGGATAATCTCCATTTCCTATTTTAAGTAATAGCCCTGAAAACTTTCCAAAAACCGTATCTCTCATATTTCTTTTTACAGATAATCATTATGTTGGGCTATAGGTATGACAATGTTGAGGATGCTCTGATTTCGTCTGCTCAGGTTCCTCTAGGTATAACAGAATCTGACGCATTCCCCCGCCTGCATCACAGGAACTCCACCAATCACTCTATTGCTACCTCTGATATCTTTAAGAATCTAGAGTGTGCTTCAATTCCACCTTTGTGTGCCTTAGTTATCTCATTCCACACGATAAATCTGCGATTTCGGAGAACTTGAGCCATGTCATTCTGCTAAGATATTATTGCACAACGGAGTTTCGACACGAATAAGACTAAGCGGAAGTTTTAAAGGCAGCGTCAGCCGCTTTCCCACATTCCCACCAAAAGAGGTGCTATTCCAGATGAATCTACAGCTAAAGCAATGCCCCGATTACTTTGTATTTTAGCCAAAAGTGCGTGACACAAAATGGTTGGCTATAAATAATAATTATGTGCAACTTGGTATAATTTTCGAATATTGTGATTCTCGTATTTGTTTATTTTGAACGGAATGCATAACGTATTCCGGTCTAAAGGTAATAATAAAAATTAGGTGTGCCAATAAAAATGCCAGATTTCTTTACTTGCACTATATAGGGGCAGCAACTCTTTTCACGCGGCTAAGTAAGGGGTGACATTGAAATTTTGTTGCTTTAATTGTATTGTACAGCTTAAATGCATAAGTTCAAGCATGATAATAAACAATTTATTTTAAAATACGTGTTTCTTAAATTAAATGAAGAGTTTAAATGTTTAATCTCAAGTAATTTTGATAATTAACTATTCATTTTCGTACAACACGCATAACTTTAACACTGCTTTTTATCCCTTTTAGGGATGAAATTCAAAAAATACAAAAATACGTATGTCTTTAATTGTATTGAAGGGCATAAATACAAATTTTCAAGTAATTTCGATAATAAACAATTTATTTTCCATACAAACTTTAACACCCCTTTTTACCCATTTAAGGGATGAAATTAAAAATATCCAAAAACACGTATTTCTTTAATTATGTTGAAGAGCTTAAATATTGAATTTCAAGTAATTCTGATAATAAACAAAAAAATATCCATACAAACCTTAACACCCCTTTTTACCCATTTAAGGGTTGAAATTTAAAAAATCTTTAAGGACGCGTTTTATGATTTTGTATTTAGAGTCTTAATACCAAATTTCATTTATTTCAAATTAGAAATGACAGAGTTTCATACAAACTTAAAACCCCCATTTCACCCCTTTAGGGGGTGAATTTCGAAAAATCCTTTCTTAAATGACGCCTAGAGTATAAAAGCAATATCCTCACAAAATTTCAAACTTCTATCATCAGTGGTTTCAGCTGGGCGATGATATGTCAGTCGGGACATTGCCTTTTATATATATAGATAGATAAGAACGAACGTTTCAGATAATAAAATACGTTCTGGAAAGTTAACCACCGCGTTTCTTAATATCAATGTGTACCTATCGATCTCTTTATATGTCATTTGCCGTCTTTGTAAAACTAAGCTCAATCTAAATGTTTCATTCTGAGCAATTGTTATCAGATCTCCAACAAGACTAATCTACCTATAGATATTACTACCTATAGACCGATAATATATTAAAATTAAGCAACATATGTTTTTAATGAACCAGCAAATATCCGAGAAAATGTGGTAGACAGATGTTTGTCCCTTAAACTATTAAAACTAAAACTGATTTACGCGCTGTTATTTCAAGGTTAACAAGTCAAAAACCCAAGTCGTTTGCCAATACCTTCTAGCGCATATCCAAATTAATATCTTGAATTGCTTGTCACTGTCCCTAATAATGTCATAAACGTCACCAGTGTGTAAGCGAAACAAACGCCATTGTTGAGATCTGGCAAGAATCGCGACGCCCTGTGAAATGTAACAAAAAGTCTGCTACACAAAACAAATTGCCAACATCTTGCCAGGTTTTCTAGATATTAGTCTTATGATAACTGAAGATACTTCTAAAAATCAAATGACAGAGTCAGACAGTGACAGTGATATTTTATGTATACTACGTACCCATATGTACGATTTTTATTCCCTCGTATCCTCAAAAGAGCTTGATAAACTTTGTTAAATGTAATGGCAAGATTCATAATATTTATAATAGGAATGTAACTGTAGAATAATCGGATCCAACAGCCACGTTATTACCTCAGTAATCAGCTATCAGTAGTTCATAGTTCAGTACCCGACTTAACAAATATACGTATATTGTCAAGTGTAATGTGCGTGTAATAAGGCATATTATCGTTACCAGGTTTTAGTTTTTAAGCTCATTAGTTGTTTGTGTGGCTTCAACGTGCGTAATCAGGACGAATGCGGATTGCCCTTATACCGCAAATAAATGAAAAAAATGAATGGTATAAATGGTGATAATAAATCGCGACATGGTTATGAGACTGCCTCATTAGTCTAGTGGTCCGACTGCTACGCTAGAGGTCTTGGTTTCAATTAATTCCCTAGGAGCAAAATGTTATTGGGGTTTTCTATGAAATTCTCAGTAGCAGCTCGGAGTCTAGATTTGTGTCCGGTAAACGGCAATAGGCTCGCCCCCTACTACTTGGCACCTAAACATACCGGCGAAATGTGGGTGTACATTAGTACACCTCTGCCTAACCCTTCGGGGAATACAGTCGTGATGGTATGGTTAAGAGACTATAGAAGGATCCCGTAGTGAATGATCATCTACGCTCATCCGTGGATCTATTGTGCTTTGTTACTCTGTCAGCCGGTCCCAAGGAACCCAAGATAGTCGGAAAGGCAGTAGTCGATAATATAAATAAATCAACTTGTACAAGAGAATACAAGGATGCTCGTAATCGTGTATTTAGTAAATACGACACAAAACAGGTCACAAGAAAATATGACATAGTGTCACTAGCCGTGTGTGGCTATTTTGAAACTGACCTAACTTTGTTTTTCTATATGGAATGAAGCGCTATCAACATCAGCTGCATGTAAGGAGATTAATGATAATTCTGTGTAACTACGTGGACACGTCAGAACAAATCCGCAGAAAGCAAATGTTGCCAAAACTTGTATGAGCACTTGAAATGGACACCCTGGAAAACTTCGGCATCGTCTAGATGCTCTTGAACATTTTCACGACTTTTAAGTATGTATTATTAAAACTGCTAGCAAAATATATGTTATATTGCAGTTTGTAGAGAAGCCTTTTTAATGGGGTAGGGGGCAAACCAGCAGTCGGATCACCTAATGGTAAGCATTACCCCCTCCTATGGAAACCCGCAACCCCTGAGGACTCACAAGTGAGTTGTGGGCTTTTTAAAAGGGTTTGGGCCTTCGGTAACCTCACTCACTCGGCGTAAACATAAACGTTGTTTCAAGCCGGTTTTCTTTGACTCCGCTCAAGCCGGCCCATTCGTGCAGAAGCATGGCTCTCCCACGGTAAAAAATTTCATGCTTTTAAGCATCACATTATTTATTTACTTTATTATTTGTTTGGAATTAAGTGTTTCTTCACAATAAGGAGCAAAGTGATGTGCACATGAACATAAAAATTTTGTGGATAGAATACTCTCAGGCGTAACTTCATTTTCTTAACATATAACTTTGCGTTTCACGTTCGCGTTTCAATATCTTAGAAATATATCGTAAACTTTTAGAGCTACGAGGCTTCTTCAAATATTATCTGAGGAAAATTTAGAGCATATTAAAACTTTCCATTGGAAGTCATATAAATTCTGTATTGCTGACATATCTTCTTCAACTGAACACGATACAACCACCTTGTCCAATTCGTAATGTTATAAGGGATTTTTTGTTATAATTTTGACTGAATTATCCACTGTCATTTTTTCATAAATATGCCTATTAAAAATAAGTTCCTACCTAAATGAAAGGCCAAAATATAAACCTCCCTAATTCAGAAGACACCCAGACAATGGGACAATAAATAGGTTAATAATAAGGAAAATGAAAAAAAAACGGCGTCTACCTTAACCTTCATAATCTGGGTAAAGTTTTTGTACCCAGCTGTTATAGAATTATAAATAATTACAACGATGCTATTAATACTTCAAGATTTTTGGAATATCATCCATCTGTCGTGACCTTCCATACATATTCACAAATATACCGGCACATTTGCTACTGCACAAAAAACGTAATTAACTTAATTTCTAGAAACTACAAACATAATACTTCATTCTCAACCCATTGTATTTTCCCACTGCTGAGGATGGGTCACCTCTCAAACAGAGAGTGCATTAAGATGGCTTAATGCGGGTTGGCAGAGTACACACGTCATCGAGAAAAAAAACGTAATATATAATGCAATAAAAATCTGTTAAATCACAGTAGACATTTTGAATGCAGTGTTGACAAATGACGGAAGACAAAAATATGTTGAAGAAAAACTGCGCTATGCAGCTGCTTTTTTTATCAGTTCAGACAGGTTACCATCAATCATCAGGTAAATTGTGGCTGTACAGGTCACTTATTGCGTCAAAGTATTTATTTTACTAGTCTTAGTATACAATTTGAAGCACAAAGACTTCTGAGCTTTGTTTCTAGATGACACGCTGGTGGTTAAGTGCTTTAGCTAAGTAATGCAGTAGGAATAAGTTTAGAGGCCATCTTGTAGATATCCAACAAATAATTAGCTGGTAGTTTATTTTATCTTTTCTTCTTCCAACCCAATAAGAAGGAAAGGAATAAATACAATGAAGACTTATCGTTTTTCAGAAACTCAATTCGTATAGCATTTAAGTTTTCAGTTGTAAACAAAAGCTCAGGTTTGTAAACAAACAGAACAGACAGTTGTAATATTTTATTTATATGAGAAAAATTTGATTTAGCAGCTTCAGGATCTCGACTATATGCCTATTAAAAAAAAAGTCTCCACACAGTACCATCATGCATTTTGTATCATGCCGGATAAGCATATTACCATGTTAGTCATACAAACGCTAACCGTACCCCTTTAAAACTACAAGACATTGCAGGTCACGTTCACCTGGGACACACCGTACGCTTCTACATAAGTTTCGGATTGTATTACTAATGAGGCGGCTCAAGATCAGAGGCCGCTCGTAAAAGACAACTAAAGAAACAGTCGTTAAAGTGATTCTATACAAGTGCCAATGACCGGACAACACTTAGAACACTGCCAATTTTAACTGACGTTTGTTCTAACGGACGGTGAAACAATGTCCATCTAATGTAGTTTTAGTTCGCCGAAATAACCCAGGTCAGTGACGGACAGAATCGCCATTAGTACGATGGGATAGGATCAGGGTGCAAACACCCTTGCTCGCAATAGCAACAATCACTTCCATTTTTGTAGAGTCCACTGTCTCCAATGTTAAAATATTTAGACTCTTTAAACAATCTGATGATGAACAATCAGATGATTGTGAACAGACTGACCCTGGAATTAACGCAAGCACTTAAACAGTGCATTTCAGAAAAGGGCCTGAAGCTCTTGCAGCATTTGCGGAAGACAACTTACACCACGTAACTCTCGAGAGAATAAGTATCTCAAGGCATCAATAGGCCGAGTTTATTTAAATCCAATCTTTAACAATTTCCTGCTTAAGGTCTACAGTAAAATAATGTATGTTTTCCTGTGCCCGATTCAGTTAACGACAAAATTAAGCCTATATTTACGTATCATTGAGTTCAAAGCATGCATTCATCCGGCCATTTTGAGCCGGCGAGCATGCACGGTGTTCCGAACAATGCGTTGCAGTAAAAATAGCAAGTTAACCCCGATATACAAGGCCGCATACGTTTTATTTAAGCTGCAAAGCGACACGGCACGACGACAAAGTCGACAAACAAACAAAAAATAACGCAAGAAAGTCTTTCTGTTTTTGTTCGGTTTCAAAAGAATTCTGAAGTATTTTCAGTGTTCGTTGTGTGGTCCTCGGAAACAAAGAAATACTAGTTGACTGTCCGTAGATTTCATAAAGGTAATGAAAGAGTCAGCCAAAACTAATTCATTAATTACTGGTGGTATGTCGTGATATACTCTGAATTGAGAAGAGTTAATGAAGCGATGGTGGATATACTCCCTAAATAACATTAACTTTTTGGTTCTGAAACAGTCCATAACGCCGAGTAGATTACCAATTAAGAGCACCAAAGATTTACAGCCATGAATTATATAATCTCTTTTATCCATTTCCCAAAGATTTTTACTATACAAATTTTCTCCGCAATATTGGATTTATCATCCGATGACGACGAAGTAAAACCGCAATATTTTTACAGCACATAAATCAGTTTTAGAACAAGATTTACATAAACAGTCCTGGCCAAATCGAAAGTCGAGGTCACCGGGGATCAATGAGTGTCAAGGTCACGATTAGACGACGAAATACAGAGGCTTATGTAACACGTCGTATGATCTGTTAAGTCTATTTGTTTGCTGATATATGGGTTCCACGTTTGGGCTTTTTATAAGTTTTATGAGAATCCGATTTGTGAGCTTCCAAAATCATGTTATCAAACAATATGGTTTCTTTTTTCAGACTCAGCTACGTATACTTTCAGAAATAGAAACACGCATGATTCTTAAGTTCATTTCTAAAATCTTTTCGGATTATAATTAAGGTTTAAGGCATCACAAGAAATGGCGTATTTTCAAACAACATACATAACATAGCCAAGTTCGCACGTCAAATTTGTTTATTTTAAAACAAGTTACGTGATTTTCATCCAAATTATATGAAACACAAGGATACAGGGTTGTTTTCTAATAATTATAACAGTATTTATAGCTGAAAGCGTGACATGCACGATGCATGCGCTTGATTGCACGGAATAAGGCCGACATTTACATATGCGTGTCTTTCGTGGGCCCGAGTTAGTTTGGTTTATATGTATTTATAGTTTAACGGTTCTGCAGGGTTAAGAGCAATCAAACCATTACTGTTTTAGTGTTTTTATTAAAAAAAAACGAAGAACTAGTGACTCTTAAGACTTCTGAACATGACAGTGTCCTGTGACTCCTAAACTATATAATAGTACTTATTTCCACACAAGCCTTAGAAGGATCTATTTATCGATGCGCAAACATCTTATAAATATTACAGTGCATCTCTTAATTTTGTTACTTTTGGTATACAAAGTCTATACATAATAAACTAAGGTATAAGAAAGTTTCTTAACATCCAGTTATTAACGAAATTTTCATCAATGTTTAGAGGCCGTCGTATGAAAAAGATCAAATTCTGGACGTAAGGTCCTTGTTATCTTAAACCACCTACACACGTACAATACCAACTTTCAATCCAATCCTTGCAGATAACCACTTTATGAGTTGTGTTCGGACAGTTAGAGCATGATTCAGAGAGTCGAAGCAATTTGGGGTCATTACGAGCGCCCACTCAGGCTCTTTATGGTTATGCACTCTACCCGAATCCAGCACCGAGGTTTAGGGTCCATTTACAACCCAAACATAACTTTGGTAAGTAATAACCTATTCTTAGGAATTTCCAAGATTCTGAAAAAGGATAATATACATTTTTACCGCGTTTTTTTAAAATGGTAGTTACTCGTATTCAAAGCCAGGCGCCAAGTTTTTATAAATGCAAATAAGATGCATAAATAAATGGGATTCTTCTCAACATCCTTCTTTCAGTCAAAACTGGATATTAAAATCAAGTAAAGACAACTTTTTATTCTCAGAAAATAACCAAATACATCGAAACTCGTAAGCTATAATCATTGGGAGTACGGAAGTAACGGGAAACAAGACAGTTTTGGCAGTAAAACTAGATGTTATGACATTTTGGCCCTCAATTCGAACGGATTGTGATTTCATGAACTTTTAAAATACTGCTTTATGTTGAACTGCATATATACTAAAACTATGGCGGATAAGAACACACAAGCAAAGACAAACTTTTCGCTTTTCGACACATAACTATTAAGAAAAATTGGTAATCTTCTCCTTACTCTAAGGCGGTCTGGACTTAGATTTCGATACAATTGGCAAGGAGATAGATTGCAATCTGAGAAAGAACATAGGCTACTTTCTGACACAAAAAGTCATTTTTGATGCGGGCATTAAAACAAAAACACACTTAAACATAAACTAACCATCTCACTCATTGATAGGTCGACGTCATTTAAATTGGCGAAAACAACAAAAGGCTAATAAAGCTATCATCGCTAAACATCAACACGCTCATTGAAGCTCTAATACCTGACACAAAATTTACGTAACAATATACTCCAGATTACAAAATACACGCCCCACTTCCACCGACCTTGAAAACAAAATTTATATTTAAATAAAACATTAACAGCGTATTAATTCAAACTTTTTGAGTCAAAAATAATGATGGCGTACCCCGACAACTGAACTCATAACTCAAACAGTAGATAGTAATTACTATTAGAGACGTTTTTATATAGATCACTGTGGAACCGACGGCGTTTTGCGTCAAGTAATAAATTTCAATTTGGCTTTATACCAAAACATGGTGTAAGTGATGTTTCTAACTCTATTAATGATATGAGACGAGTTACTAGAGTGCAACTATCTAAATGAATAGCTTTCCATGCAAATTTTATACAAAGAAAAAAACTTACTTTCTTTTGAGTCATTACTGAGGCATCGGTGATTAGCATAAGGCGCTGTATTGTTGATATGATGGTTTCCATAGTAATATAACAAAGAGCTGTGTAACTATGAAGCTTAGACCATTTTAAGCTATGAACACTGTCGTATAAACACAAATAGTCTGCCATCTTATGCATACATTAATCCTAAAAGGTCACTTCCAAACATCTCCGAAATGAACTGAATTACAGTCTCGATTCAAATTCATCGCTTCTCCAAAGAGTTCGTAATGTAGTTAGTTGTAAATAGTCACTACGTCGTTAAATTTAATGCAGGTTGCTATGGAAGCCATAGCGAGTACATTAATAAAAGCACTTCAGGACCAAGTTCACGTACACGAGCTTCTTACATGACTGCTCGAGAAATTTCCACTTTATGCTTTTCATCAGATTCAGTTATTGGTATTAATACTGAAAAATAGTATAGAGGACATTGCTTTGACTTGTAGTATGACACGTGGACAAAGTAGGATTGACCTAGGGAAGGTTTGATTATTTTATGGGACAAATGTCTTGCTGATCTGGTATGTCGCTTAATATAGTTGAGCTCCACGATGACTGATATTATATGCATGCCGTCAGTAAGGACAGGGTTACCTCAAAGCTCTGCGGACGAATGTTACAGCGCTCCCGTAGCCCCGGCACTAAAGCGGTGACGCGAGATGCCGAGGTTGGTTTTAGTCGTAGGTCGCTCTTTTCAGAGCGGAGTCCGACACACCCCAACGCGCGGTGGAAAGCGCGTAAAGCATTTCCAACCCCGTCAACATCAAAAGAAGTTCAACTCAAAGCTGCTAAGGCTCTTTCTTCAAACATCCAGTTTAAACATTGCCCTGCATTGTAATACTGCTGTTTGGACTTTAAGAGAGACCATGATTCTTGTATTTTGTACTGATGTATCAGTTTTGCAAGATCTGCAATAACGACATCAACAGCTCCCGTCGAACGCTAAATGAAATCTTACCAGAAATATTGATTCAGTTGTTTTTTCAAAAATAACTTCCTAAGTAGTTATTTTTGAAAAACTAACTGAATGAATATTGGCTTGGTAGAGCCAGTGACAATAACAGGTCACAACAAAAGTCGTGACTGTTGTCGGAAATCAGTATACCACAATAAGTTGTAGTTAATCTATTGATCGTAGACTTTTACACGAGAATGTGCTTACAGATTCCTCACATGTCGCTTAACATACTATTGTTTACCTTTACGATATAATTACGATTTAGTGTTAAATAAAATAACAATTCTATCATCGTGAACATACCCTCACGTCTATTTTTGAAGGGCTCAGCAGAGTATTAATGTAGACCCACAGTTTGTTTTTATGTTTAGGTCCTATATACTATGAGACGGATTATGTCATAGAAAACCCAATAAGTAACTCTTTGGTAAACTTGGGAATTGATCCCACAACATCTAGTGTCTGACTATTAGAATAATGAGGTATTTAAATAGTAAAATCCTAGAAATGTTTCATTATAGGGTCCCATCAAGAATGGAGTGCTGGTGAATGAATGATGATGATAAAAACAAATTTCATGTTCATACATAAGTGTATTAATAAATAAATAATGTTTATAGTAAAAATATAAATCATTTGCGGCAAAAAACAAGACCTATGACGTCAATCAACTAGACTGTTCTAATGACGTCAAGGAAGCAATGTGCTTCCATTGATGTTATCATCTGGTCAAGATTTAAGAAAAAAAACATTTATCTTCAACCGCATAGAACGGAAAGCTTTGAGACAAATGCTCTTACAAAGGCTCGGAAACAAAGGGAATTATGAGAACAACACCCTTATTATCTGGGACTAAGCGACATCAAACACCGCTTGGCTGCATCAGGTTCACTACAAACAGGAATTTACCCGGGTTAATTAATTATGCTGTCAGTGCCGAGTTCACATACAAAACGTAAACAAAGAACAGAACAGCCAATATAATTGGACAGATCCAATTTTGCTTATAGAAAATAATGTTCAGCGATATTTCCAATAACATTTCGGAGGATCCATTACGAGAAACAGAGGAAAGTTTATTTATATCGAAGACTGAAATACTTTTTCGGTGAAGAACACTCTCCAGTTATTGATATAGTTGCTGAAAACATATTTAAGCGCGAAAAGAAAACTATTTCCCGCCTATTAATAATTCTGACTGCCTCATTAGTTTGCTAGTGGTCCTAAGCACAACTGCTACGCTAGAGTTCCTGGGTTCGATTCCAAAGCCGAGCAGTGTTATTGGGTTTTTTTCTATGACATTAAATTCTCAGAGAAGCTCGAAGTCTGGATTTAAGCCCGGTTAGTGGCAATAGGCTCGCCCCTAAACATACCGGCGAAGTGTGGGTGTACATCAGTACATCTCTGCCTAACCCTTCGGGGAATACTGACGTGATGATATGTTATGTAATAATTCTGAAATTGCAGTCAAGATGTATTTATCAGAACTCATTCAGCGAACGGAATATTGAATACTCAGCATCTCGCAGATTAAGATAAAAATGGAGTAGTGAAAAGAGAAGCTGTAAATTAGAGTTGACGTTAACAAGATCATAAGATGGGCGAGCCCGCCTCAGTGCCAAGGCGACAATTCTTCATTTAATGTCACAAAGGCCTTTGTGCACCGGTGGGATCGTGAGTCAAAACTACTTAGTTGACAAAGGTTCAAGCCGTATAGGCCATCTAAAGTGATTTGTTTATTTAAAATAGCCGCCCACGTGGACTACACGTTTCTTTTAATTTTACAGGATAATATGCCTTTGTCACTCAGGAATAATGTAGCTTTCGATTGGTGAAAGAATTTTCAAAATCGGTTCAGTAGATCCAGAGATTACAACCTCACAAACTACCTCTTTATAATATTAGTGTATATTTGAAGGTACAACAGTGCAGGATATGTGATTTATTCTCAATATTATCATCTACATAACATCCATCCTAAAGCACGAATAATTAATCCAGTCGATTAAAAAAAACTAAATGCCGACTGCTAAAAAATCAATTGATTGATTCATAATAAAACAATAAATGTTCCTACGTCCAAGCACAGTGGTTACATAAATGCCCAACAGTGGTTCCGTGATGATAGATACGTTGGGCAGAAATCTTAAGAATTTGGACATCTCATTAAAAAAGCAGGACTAATAATGATATCAATCTTTATTCTAGAAAACATCAAAGATTTGGCATAATTTCACTCTCATGTAGATACGAGTCACCAGATTATATGACTATCTATTGTAGTAGGCTGAAGCTGTGGTAACTAGTTTATTTATTTTGGGATAAAGAACGTCATAATCTTTAGATTCAGGTTTATCAAGTTATGATTAAAAAACCCCACATTTAAATAGTTGTCTCAGCGAGCTAAATAGGATTTGGATTATATTCATCAATACAAACACTCAATGATAATATGAATGTTAGACGAAAATGGCGATTGACAAATTCTATAGTTTGAACCTACTTCCAAGATTAGCTTAACTAAAATAGCATTACGAATACATTTGCGTTTCTAGTTCAATTTGACTTTTAAACGCCTTAAAAAAAGGAGGCGCTTATACGTTCGTCTGTATATTTATATTTACGAAATCGAAATAATAAAATGCTATAGCCCTTACCAAACTAAACAAAGAGGGGTTGTTTGCGGGGTAACTACTGGGTTAGTAAACAACTCTCTTCTGACAGTACTGTTAACGAGACGAGTTAAAAATACCGGCGCGCGACACGACAGCGCCGCTATTTTTACCTTCGGTGAAATTTTATAATAAACCACTATTGTAATTTGATTATGCAGAGACAATTTATGAATTTCTTTAATATTTGAGAAAAACATTTGCTCACTTGCTCAGATAATCCTCGAACATACTTGAACGCGAGGTTCATGATTATTATTATTTAGAGTTGATCATTATTTCGGATTTCCAGTTTTAAAGACTATTTATACACTATCATCATCAACCCATTACATTGTCCCACTGCTGGGCACGGGTCTCCTCTCAATACGAGAGGGATTAGGCTATAGTCCGCCACGCTAGCCTACTGCGGGTTGGCAGACTTCACATGCCGTCAAGAAAATCTCTCAGGCATGCAGGTTTCCTCACGATGTTTTCCTTCAGCGTTTAAGCGCGTGATAATTCTGCGCGTGAAAAGTTAGAAGGGCGTGCCTTGGATTCGAACTCGAGACCTTTGCCTTGACAGTCCAATGGTCATATCACTAGGCTATCACTGCACTATGTATTTGCATTAACTGACGATGATTCAAAAAAATATATATTAAAAAGCTTTAAACTTCAAAAACGTTTAAACCAACACAGTTGACCATACATGCAGAATAAAAGCGCGTGATTTCATAAACATAACTGCTACAAATCTTTCTCGTAGATCACGTGTGAAGGGCCAATACATAATTTAAAATAATCGGAAAATAAATGAAATCACTAAACGATAACGATCTGGAATACTTCCAACAGAATGACAAAGAGTTTGCGAAGAAACCTTGAGTCAGGTTCCCGAAGTGAAGTCGCGGAGGAAATACAACTCACCCCCATGATCCCAGCAAAAAGTGGTGACGTAGAACACCCGTGTGGTTTTAAACAGTAGGTCACCCATGAGTGGAGTCCAAATCGTCCCATCTCTTCCCCGTGCGACGGTAATCCATGAATATTTCCACACGAAAAAAAAAGTTTCCCAAAGTGAAAGTTACAATCATAATTACTTCGTTATCTTAAACACCCTGACTGCTCAACATATGTCTCCTTTTATAGAGCTAAAATAAAAACCGAGATTTACTAAACACGATTTTTTAAAGGAATTCAATGTTGCTGTTAATTGTGAAAACATCAGAAGTCTACAAGTGCATCTCAAATCATTCTTTAGTCCTCTTTTACCATATCGAGATAGCATTATATTGTTCTCTGAGCAACAATTCAGTAAAACAATCAAAAGATCCTATACATCCTCCTCCTAGCCTTTACCCTACTATGATGGGGTTGGCTTCCAGTCTAACCAGATGCGGATGTCAGTATTTTACACGAAGTTGCCATCAGACCTCCGCAACCTAATTTATAATACCCAATACCGATATTTGAAGGATAGTTTTTCAGGCTTCTAACTGCCACTAACGCTTGTTACGTGCTCTCTGAGGAACGGAAGGTCTCGATGTTAAGAAGTTCAATCGTTAAGAATGTTCACCCATCCATAGACTGACCTGGCAGATCTGTTAATCGGCGTAGGTAAGCCTTGCCACGAACCGCTCCTCTTCAAGAAATTCTAATGCAGAATACATCAATTTAAGATCAGAAATTCAGAAACGGAAACTCCAGTTCAGCATGTCCTTTTTCGACTACCTTCCACTTAAACTCGAACTTCAAACGGACTCGCTAATCCCACATCCCGGAAGCCTCAAGACCAATGAACCTGATCAGTCATTACGCAAAGACCCACGTGACGAATCTAAATGCAGAACTTTTAATTCCTGGCGAGTGCACGGGCTTGAGTTCAGAGACCGACGACTCGGAGAGACAGAGTTAAATCCTCTCGAGATAAACAAGGCAACTGGCGAGGATCCAAAGGGAATCGAACCACTGGAAACAAGCGCTACAAACATTGGTCTATTGTTGTTGTAGATATTAAGGAATTTGTTAATATATTAATTCATGTTACGGGGAAGAGTCTTTTCGTTGAGGTTTCTATGAATACACGAACTTTTGAATTCAGGCTATCTCCAGAACTATGAAATCTGTCCAATTTGTTTTTCATCTCGACCCAAATACATAAAAACGTTTTTTCACATTAATAAAACATATCGGCAACAGAGAATGAGCATAGTGTTAGTGAACTTGATTGTTATTTCTGAACATCCGGAAAAAAATCTGATAAATTTAGTCTGCGTATCTTTAGGGAGTTATTAAGATAACTTCCCACATTTTTTCCTGGTACAGAGTTGATTCGGTTATATTTTTAACTCTTAAAATTTGGCACAAAAATACCTTTGATGATGCTGTAAGAACTGATTGAACTGTTCGAGGAAAAGGGGAATCTTTTGGAGTAAGTATCACCTTAAGTATTAAATTAAATATTGAGTTTGTTTTTGTTCTGGAAAAATAGGTGACAAAAATGAAAATATGCATCAATCAAATATTAATAATAATAAGCATCTCAAGTTTCAATAACATGCCAATGTAAATTTTCAGTAATATCGACATGTGCCAATGGCGGCACAGTGAGATGCGCGAACGCACTATTTAAAGCAGATGTAGGCCAAGTCAGTGGGGCGGCCGAGTCCAGCCTAGTGCCAAATATTGGCCAGGTGGCAACCGCACACAGTTACTGCTATTTTAGATCTTACTACAGCGTTGAATCAGTTTGATATAACAAAATATATACAAATGGCTCATTAACAGAGTGGACATTTTATGCCTTAAACTCTTTCATATTTAATTTTTTTCTCCCATTCACACATTTCGACAATCGATGTCATTATCACTTCTGCTCTTTCTTCTGCTAATCTACAATTGGGGGCTTTTTGCCGGATGTAATCTGAATGAGGCGAAATTTAATTGCTCCTCTGCATTCATAAATCAATGCATGGCTTGTCTAAAGCTTTGTCTGACCTAGTTTTATTGTTAGCGCATATAGGACATAGCTGGTGCTAACTATACCAGTATTTGGAGCACAGCGTTTAACTTACGTTCACAAATAACATTTGCAGTTCTAATACGTATGTTGTAGTTGCTCTCGATTTGAACACCCATCGATAAGAATTACGAAACGTGTATATTGAAGAATTTTTAAGCTCTTAAATATTTTCAAGTAATATTTTGAAAATGTGACCCACAAATTATTTGTAGGCCTCATTCCAATTAAATTAGTTTATGTGCGTATAATCCCACTGTAGGATAACTCTTTCGCCCTTTTCAACACCCTCTATTCCCTTCCTATTCTCTGCTAATGAAGGCCATTCCTCTCGGTTCGAGTCAAGGTCGTCTCTTCATCTTTGCCTTGTTCTGCGGTGTCGCCTAGTGTTAAATCACTCGGTGGTTATTAGTAATGTTAGCCAATGGTTATCAAATGTTATCTTTAATACTTTAATATCAATAGGAGACGAAGGGACTAAGGCACATAATCACCTGTGATTATGTGCCTTAGTCCCTAGGCGTCTTTCAGGACCTGTCCTGAAAGACGCCTTTTAATAATAACAGACTCACACATTGATTTTATTTCAATTAATAGTCTTGATCTATAAACTAGTTAAACCTGGATTTCTATTGTAATGTCGACTCACTCAATATCTTTGTATGGTAAAATATCTTAGATTACCTAACACAACAAATATAGTGTTGTCCTGTTATCAATTAGGCTTCCTTTTGGTAAATCCTACACCCCTTCATGTCAGCCTATTTGCTGGAGCGAACTAATAAGCCAATTAAACAAAACAGGCGCTAATTTGTATTTGGTCATAGAGAGTTGTCTGGAGCAACTCTATTGGCGGTTAGCACCTGAACGCCAACGTTCCAGCTAATTACACACAATTTCATGCGGTTAGCAGTTCCGACACGCCGATTCATTTTTTACACTTTAATTCGAAGCCAATGTACACTGATTTGGCCATTTTCTAGAACAAAAAAAAATACCGAGTACGTTAAATCAAACAAAGGCAGGCGGTCACGTTTTGAATAATATTTTTGTTTTATTGCATACTTTTGTTACTTGTGTAATTAATTTACTATGGAGAATTTAGAACGGTTTGCTTGTAGCCTAGTGTTTACAGGACGGTTTCTTTACGTTATGTTGCCCGGTCCGGTACTGGCTAAGCTTGATCACCAGAAAGGTTTGAACCTGCCGCACGATGCTTATATACGGTACAAGAGGACAATGGGCTTTGGTTAATGATAAACTAAGCTGCATTAATAGCATGCATAAAATGAGCACATGATGAGCAGCATTCAATCCTGATATGCCGTCAAAAATTGCGCAGGACCTACCCGTACTTCGGATCAGGATATGATTTACTTTCTTCAATATTCTGAAGATAAAATAGTCCATATACAAATAAATCACCTAATCTGCCGACACGAAGTTAGTTAGCCCTTAATGAGAACTGAGAAAATAAAAAATAATAATCGTCCGCGGTCGGCACGTGATGCGGACAACAACCCACGGGACCAATATGGGATGATGTTCACGACAGACGCGTTTCCGCTTAGGCCGTAACGTAGAGCTACACAAGGAAAGATATTACATACATACATACCATCACGCCTGTATTCCCCGAAGGGCTAGGCAGAGGTGTACTAATGTACACCTACATTTCGCCGGTATGTGTTTACGTCCCATGTAATAGGGGGCGAGCCTAAAGCCATTAACCGGGCCAAGTCCAGACTCCGAGGTGTCCGAGCTGCTACTGAGAATTTCATAGAAAAACCCAATAACCCTTTGCTCGACCTGGGGATCGAACCCAAGACCTCTAGTGCAGCAGTCGCGATTAGTTGCAGTACCTATACTATACACATACTTTTGTCATTCATATCCTAATATGAATGACAAAAGTAGCCGAGTTCCAAACACGGACACAAGTTATTTAGGACAGTGTTTTTCAACCTTTTCTATGACACTACTCCCATATCATGAAAGAATATTTTGCGAACCCCGACCCTTCGCTTTTTTTCTTGTATTTTATTATTTCACAAATATTCAATCAATTATCACAACCTATTACGACAAAAGGGACATTGCGTCCCCCCCAGGGAATCCCGACCTACACGTTGAGAAACAAAGGTTTAGGGGAAATCAAATTTCAGTGTGCAATTAATCGTGTAACTATTTTATACAATTATCGCTTGGAAATTCTGAAGTAAGAGCGTTTCAGTAGTCACATGCCCCAAAAGTATTCCCTAATACTTTAATTTCATATTTGACGTACCTTCGCTGGCAGTAACAGCTTGTGAGAAGTTGCATTTCCTATTTACACAATTTCAAGGATAAAGCGAAATTTCTGTCTCGAAGATATTTATAAAAAAAACAAAGTACGTCATATCCTTGCAAAATTGGTGTCGCGTAAACATTACGACAGTAGATAGGATAATAAATAGAACATTATTGAGGCAACTTCCGCGGATAAACCGCTCCATTTCTACTAGGGGCGGATATGGACCGCCCCGCGGATACGAAAATAGTAAGAAAATAGACGGTAATAATACTTATTACAGAGCTTTATTTGAATGATAGTGTAAGGTAACTCTGTTAGTATCAACTCTAAAATAATGCAAGAAGTTATTATCAAGTATTCGTTAGTTATAATTAGTAAATAATATAACATACCATTAACCCCGAAGGGTTAGGCAGAGGTGTACGAATGTACACTATTGTACACCTAAATTTCTCAGGTATGTTTAGGTCTTATGTAATAGAGGGCGAAGCCATTAACGGGACACAAATCCAGCAACAGCAACTTTGCTCGACCCGGACCTCGAACCCAAGACCTCCAGCGTACAGTCGCGTTTGATACGACTAGATTAATAAGGTAGTCAATATTAATAAATTAGATAAAAACCTTACTCTAAATTGCGGATATTGTTTTCGCAACATCGTAATGCAGCCAACCAGTTATAATAAATACAAAGTCATGTAGCATTTTTAAAATAAATCTCAGTAAACAATTTATAGTGACAGGTTGTTAGCCTTTCCACAATAACCTAGTTCCCAAAGCTGATTCCTAAAACATACAGGATAACAAACAACAGATCTTATATCTTTTATTCGCAGAACAGTGTAAAAATAGGAACGGGAAAATATTGTACAGAAGAGATGCAATATTTCTGTAAACTGTGACTGTATTTTCTGACTATTTCTGTAATCTGTATTTTGTTTTAGAATCACAGGATAAATAATAGTACTGAATACAGATGCCCACACTCCGCTTTCCTGTACTATACTACACAAAAAAACTACACAAAGATCGCTGCACGTTTTTTTTAAATACTTGTATACTTACAATAGTTCATAACCCAACTTTCTTCAACTAATTCTAGATGAAAATTCGCGAATAAATCGTTTACAACTACGGTACCATCTCTAAAAACTATAATTATAAATATTAAAATTAATATCGTAACGCTCTGCTGCAGTGACGCGCCATTTGATTTAGCTTTTACGACAATTCGAGATCGGACGGCAGTCAAATGTCAGACTTATTTAAAGTCTGGGCGCTTGTCAACTACATCATGTTAACATCCAGACTACGTCTATGGTTAGGTTATTAATAAAGTTTGAATACATTTAAAAAGTTGATCGATAGAAAACGGTTAAATAATCTCTCGTTAGATGAAAATTATCTGCGTCTATGATTACTTTAAT
The DNA here is from genome assembly GCA_958496365.1 of Subacronicta megacephala. NCBI lineage: Eukaryota > Metazoa > Arthropoda > Insecta > Lepidoptera > Noctuidae > Subacronicta > Subacronicta megacephala. The sequence goes on along the minus strand of OY292526.1, from coordinate 14,173,849 downwards.
GTAAGATAATATATCAAAAATGATTGAATGTAAAAATCTGTCGGAGTACTTCGACGCCTGGGCGCGATAATTATTTTTTTTACAATTTGAAACTATATAAATTATTTCAATATTTCAGTTTTGTCTTGTAATAATTTATTATTCAATTAATTATGTTTATGAGTAACTACAGTTTTGTATATGGTCAACACGAAAGGTACATCAGGTAAACACACAGCCCGATATGTTATTTGGAAAGTTTCCAAACCCAAAACATGGTCAAAAGCTAAAACATTCATTACTGAAAGAAGTAGAAGTCGCTTACGTTACAGCTCATAAAAAAGAGAATAATTCTAAGTCAAAGGCATTGTTCATTCGTAAACTGACTACCTGGAAGGCAGACGGAAAACTTTCGCTGTGTTTAAAAAGTAAGTACTAAACCGAAGGATGTTAAAAACATAGCTTTTATTCTAAGGTTGATTAAAAGTATTAAAAAAAAATACATTTAATGTGTACCCTAGATCTAAGAATAATATCATCGAAGTTAGTTTCTCTTTGTCCTAGGATCTTAGGGAAAGAACCAGGATCGAAAATAAGTAAAAAAAATGCCAGGTGGACTGCTTGATATCAGATCAAGTAGTTCTACATTCTTGGTGTTCTCTCGACTCAGCTTTACATAATAATGTCAAAGTGTACTTGTCAGAGAATTTACACAACCACCACTAATAATAGCACATGTTAGAACAATATGATTTATTAACAAAACATGGGGGATCTAGCTCGCTACTAGATTATATTGGATTCTGTTTATTGTTACAGTGAAGTTTACACAAGCTAATTTTGATAAATAGTAGCATAAGATACAAAAGCCTAAATCATGTATTACAATATCGTTTACATCGACTCTGAAAGTTACAGAATAAGTGAAAAACTGTTTTGTTTATATTGGAAAATTCGTGTTATCATAGAGGAAAACTATAACAATAAAGAGGGAAAAAATAAATAAAGGTGAAATAGGCAATCACAGCGAACATCCCTCGCATAAGGAAAACTAAGAAAGAGGCTATGGAGGCGATTACTCCTCCCGATACGAGGGGAAATAAACACGAAAATATCCTTTAGTTTTCCGATATCACAACAGCATTGAATTAGTCGCACACACGTTAGTAACACACGCACCTTGCGCTGTGCCGGCGTTTTCATACTTCGATTTGAGCTTAGCCGCAGTCGCACGCGCATCCGACCTGACAGTATCGGTCGCTGACGAGGTTGTTGTTGTCGTCCTGAACGATAGGGTCGTCGAAAACGTTGATGAAAAGGAGGAGCCGAGCCCAAGGCCGAGGGTAGTACGGTAACGACGTCTGTACATAGTGGTATCGATGTGAACGCAACGGTAGTCCGAACGCGACTGAACGACGAAAGCGCGTGCGCCCCAACCCGGAAAAGCGGCCGCGATTTATTATAGTACGAGAAAGTCGCTCCCAGACGCGTAGACGCACGGGAGTTAATAGTGATGTTACTGTCACTACTGCTCAGTTTTGTCGTGGGCACAAATAGAGCATTGTTACCTTTACACAATAATGACAAATGACGTTCGTGTCAGTCATCTGGCTAGCCTTTCTCCAGGTCTTTTGGCGGCCTCTAGCGTCATTAAGCAATTGAATAGCAGTACTTTGTACACGGAGTACAAGACATTTTATCTACAAATGCAATGTTCTGGCAGTTGGCAACTAAACTTTTATCGATTGAACGATTCGCACGACTGTCATTTAGCAAAGACTGTTTCGTTGAAGTATCATAATTCAATATTATGGGTGGGGTGAACAAACTACATCAAAAGATTTTCTTGCATGCCAAAAATATCTGGTGTGATGACCTCAAGATCAAGTTGTTTGTATGTGCTTATCGAAGATACACCAACCTGTTGGTAATTTTAAGTTGTGATTGCAAATATTCTGGCTTCTTTAGGATGCTTTTTTTATGGGATAACTCGGCAAACGAGCAGGCGAGTTACCTGATGGTAAATAGTCATCGCCGCCCATGGACATATGCAAAACCAAAGGAGTTGTAGATGCGTTGTCGAGCCTATTTAAGAAAAAGGTAAGGAAGGGGACTGAGGGAGAAATTGGGCCTCCGATGCTCCACACTCACCGTACGAAACGCAACAGTATGCATACTGCTACTTGACGTCGATATTCTGTGGAAGAGTAGTACTTCCCCGGTCGTGCGGACCCATTCATGCTGGCATGTGGACACGTCAGCAGGCACTACTACTACTATATGCTGCCTCAGAAATAAGCAAGATTCCCAGTAAATAGAAATAACAAATACGTTACGAAATGTATAGTCTCGACTCAGGCTTGTTTTTCTTTCTTTTACGGTCTCCACCGTTCAGGTCTTTCGTTCTTGTGCGAATAATAAAATCAGCCTACCTTTTTTCCACTGTTAGGACACAGGTCAGGTCAGGTCTAAGAGGACTTAGTGAGAGGAAGTGGATATCGTAATCCACCACGCAGACTCAGTGTGGGTTCGTGTGGGCTTGTAATAATGCGCGCCAGTAATGTTTTGTTTGGTCCAGCTCGTCTTAACCATCATTTATGTGGTCAGACGCAAAGATATAAAATATGCCTGTGTAAAAGTTACAATTAATGGTTATTCCGTTATTAATCAATAGCTAAACATAATAGGAATATAAACGACGACAAGATAAAATTTAAGGGGCGGGAGCCTAATGGCTAGAGCGTCGGACTTGCGATCATGTGGTTGCCGGTTCGAAACCTACCCATTGCACTACCGATGTGAACCCACTCGTAATACAAGCATTTAGCTTAGTACGAGGGGTTAATAAGATTACTAGTAATGTGCGACCCACATCGCTAGAAACCTATTTTTTTTTTAAATTATGTAGTGCCCACAATCCTGATGTTTACGCTGCGGGAGGACAACGCCGGCCCCTTAAAAGGTTCCAGCGCCTGCCGTAGTCACAGCACAGAGTAAAGAAGTGCGTCTTTTAGTTCGACCTCAGGCAGCAGAGAATTGTAAAATTTATTAGATAATTTGATTTTAGAATCCTTGAACTTTATTGCACAGTCTATGATAAAGTTCAAGGATTTTTCATTAGTTTTTTTTCTATCATGTATGATTGATATCTATTTCTATCTTTTATTCATGGATTTTATTTATACCATGGACTAGAAGACACACATTGAAAGATGACATCAGCCTAATTTGAGGCCATACTAGTTGAGAGTTACAGAAGATATCTTAGAATTCAATGAGGAGAGCTGAAGGAGGCTTATACAATAGGCCCAAAACCCAATCACTAATATTGTAAAACAAAATGTACTCAAATGTAATTCACATTATGTATTATAGGCAAAAAAAAACATAATTTAAAAAAAATATTGTAGTATCTTACTTCAAGCACTAATATACAATTCATTTTGTTATATTAAAGCATAATATATAAATAAATTGAGCAGTTCTTCAGCCAGATTAAAATAGATATCATAAAAAACCTGAGCTTAGCAACATCAAGAATATCCTAGGTAGTTCGATTAATTAATTCAATACTAAAATTATTTCTACATCCTGTATTCAATGCCATTTTTAAGCATTAAATATTAAACCAGTTCATAATTATGTATTATCCCAATCTTTTACCTATAAATAGTTCCAATATATTTGTCCAAGCAAGCATTTACAGACACAATAGTTTTTATTTTTATTCAGTATGTTAGTCAATCAAAGAGTTTGTGATTTGTATGTTTATGAACATGCTTGTATGTGTTGCTGGCTGTTATTAATTTGAAATTAAATAGTTTTTTTATTCAATAAAAGGAGAGAATATTGTAGTGACAATGCTGATATGTATAAATTTTGGCTAGTATGAACTTACATTTCGCTAAAACTTTAGTTGTTCCATAACCTGCACTTGTATTCTGTTAGGCTTTGCAAAGTAATTTAGACTAAATAAAATATTATAACATAACATACCATCACGGATTAGGCAGAGGTGTACTAATGTACACCCACATTTTGCCGGTATGTTTAGGTCCCATGTAATAGGGGTCGAGCCTATTGCCATATAAAATATTATAATTTTCCGACTTTTAATTGAAGTCCTGCACTATAAACAATAAATAAGCAAGTGTATGGATATTCAATATCACATTACATTCAATATCTGTAAGTAACACTGCAATGGGACCTTAAGTCTTACCTGCGCTAATTGTTTATTGAAATTGCCTATAACAATTTATTTCAATCGCATAATTAATTCAATTTGGATAATTTTAATTTCAACCTTATATAGTAACTTTAAAGAATTGAAACTGTTTGATTTAATTTCAAACTCACTGAATATCAATTGGAAATTATTATTCAGGTCAAAGATGATAACAAAAAGATTTTCAATACATATAAAATAACTATGAAAATCAAAGTCAGGTATTCAGAAGTTTAATAAGATTCAAATAAAGATAAGTAACTAATGTTTTTATAAAAAATATTGAAGAGGATGTTTCCTTTTTGTCCAATAAGAATTTATAATATGAATTGACATTTTAAGGTGATACATTAAAATTATTTGTTATCAGTGTATTAGAAATGCATGTATTTTTATATGATATCCTTTTTTTTTTTGTATTTATATCTGCAATCAGTATAATACTATAATCAGATGAGTTGTTAGTCTGGTATACTCTCATATATCCTAAACATCAATTCCAACACATGAAGAACAATTTGTAGCCAGAAATAGATGTTATCTATTACTGAGAACTCGCTAATAAGCTAATCAAACAATGTTCTACTCATGAAAACATATCATTTATCTCATGAATGCTTCAAAACAGTTCAATTTGTAACAGAACAGTTACTGCTGTATCTCACACAATGTATTCAATTCAATCACATTGTATGTGATTCAACAACATCTACCTACGTCTTCACATAACAGTAGATCATAATATCAATTTTGATTGTTTTGTAACTTTTTATCTTTTAGTTCAAAGTAGTAAACAAGACAGAAAATAATAACATTGATAATTAACTAAGTTACGGTAAGACAGGTAATATACTCTAAAGTAATTGATGTAGAGAATAGTGTATGGGGATGAGAACTCACCGTTTATTGACCAGATATGTGAAGGCAGCGAGTGCGCAGCGTACACCCGGCCCAGCGCGAGCGACGTGCCCGGCATCGGGCCCGCTTCCTCGTTGGAGCTTGAATCTGTATCAGGGCTCGCGGCTGCAGAAGCCTCATAGCTCTGGGAATTGGGCGGAATCGCAATCGCCTCATGAGAAGCGTGCAGGTCTGGCACGGAAGACAGCGACCTGGCGCGCTGGCGATCGTTCGAAACCTGTATCCCTGGTATCGCTCTCAGAAGGCTGAAGCCCGCGCCGCCGGACACCACGTCCGAGCTGGAGCTCGTGGAGAATGTCCTCGTGCGCGGACTCTGCCCTCCGTTCGCGGTACTCGCCTTTGCGCCCATCGCGACTCCGTTACGCAAAATTCACACCTGTCACGCACTAAAACCGAGAATTACGACCACACGCGGGACGCGGCCACCGTGCTGGTGGTAGACATCGTTCGACACGGAAAAACTGGATATCTTTAAGCTAAAAAAATAGCACTGTAACGACAAACACAAGTCTGTTGCGAAATTGTAAACAGCCCTTGCATGTGCCCTGCTGCAAAATTTTGACAGTTGTGTCTTTTTTATAATCAAGTGAAGTTATGACGGGTGTTCTGCGATATGCGCAACCTTCGTTCAAAAACAAGTTTATTGTTCGTTTCGTTCATAACTCTTACAAATATTATAATAATATTTTTCTTTTTTTTCTAAGTAGAAAAATAATAAAAGAAAAATTGAAGGCTTAATAATAACAATAATGGTGCCACATCCCATATTTGATCAAGGGTCAGAGAGTAGCCTTAGGCGTGCGGAGACACACGGGAGGCATGCCGTGAAATAAATCATTTATTTTCATGCATCCATGGTCCATAGTTAAATACCTTACAAGCTAACATATAAAATATATAATATACAACATAGTGTTAGTAGGTAGGGCTTATAACTATGTTAGTAGCACTTCACTTTGCACTTAATATTGTGCTGTCCTGTGGTACTGGTCCGCGGAAGCGACGGAACACCACATCCTACGGCCAAAAGTTCTCTTCCATGACGAGGGGCAAAAAGCAATTCTCTACTCGCACCACGAACGCCTTAAAGTTGATGTTTCGGCGCGACTCCGGTTACTGCACCCGCGGCGTGTACTTTGTCTTCTGGCGCATGTAATCCACGATGTCTTCCACCCTAGTGGTGTAGTTCAGGCGGGGGATATACACCGGTGTGTTCGGCTTGGCAGCACGCAGACTCATGCGGTCTTCTTCTACCAGTTTTTTCAGTTGTATGAATCGCAATTTCTAACGATAAGAAATTTATAAAATAATAACGTAGTAAGTATTTAAATTTAGTACTCTGAGTAGGCTGTGGTCTCTATGCTACGATAGAATAATGACGAGTACATATATTATATTTACAAGGGATAAAGTGAACAAAAATAAAGAATTTTTTTCTAAGATTAACCTCAGCCGTAATTATAGTGATGTTTTTATTTAAGAGACCGTAATAAGTTGCTTTTTTTGGAAGTCTTATGTAAAAAAAAAAGTACCTACATTGTATATGTATATAAAGCTATACAAAACCAGTATGTATAAGCTGGCCTCGCATTGTACACACGGCCACAGGTCAACCCATACAAATCCAGTGTAAGCTAATCTCGCTTTGTATTCATTCCCATACAGTAAGAGTCCAGTATAAACTGGTTTAATATAGCTAGTGTAGCCTTGCGTACAGAAAACGGTAGGTACGGTAGGAGATCAGTCTAAACTGAAATTGTATAGCTTGAGGTGTAGCTGTATATACATTATACATACATTGTCGTGTAGTATTGGTAGGCAAAACCAGTGCCGTAACTAAGGCCAGCGAGTGCCAGCGGTGCCCAGGCACAAGGCGTAGATCACGGAGAGGCGCAGAAATGACTGGATCAAAATATTAATTTTAATTCGAGGGTGCAGTTATACAAGCTCGCACCGGGCGCATAAAAGGCTAGTTACGGGCTTACGGCACTGGGCAAAACCCTACTGACGTATTACATTATTCAGGCAACATAATTTAACTTACTTTAAATTACTCACATAATTGTGTTTTTATTTTTATGCCAAAATGACGAAATTTGTCATGACAATCAACATGAATGAACTACATTTACGACGACTTCAACTTGTCTGTATGTATACTGAGTTTAAAAAATCATTTTCATTTTCCGGGTTTTTGCGTTTTGAAATCCTTACGGAACCCTACATAGGCCGACAAATGCCGAATATAAGATGTCATCCATGTCAACGTCACGATGTCAGTCAAATATTTAATACTTTCACTACTCTCAGCATCATTTACGCGTATAATAGCATGAAACTGCAATTTCTCTCGTTCTTTTAAATGTAAAATGTATGTAGTTGTTTCACTTACGCATCGCATTATGCTGACTATTGCTGACTTTCTGAGAAGTGACACTCGTAATAATGTCAAAACTTTTTGACATAGTGACAATGTGACAATTAAATAAAAAAAGGAAAGGTGGTCGATGACGAACTACAGAAGTGCAAATAAATTGTACAATTTTGTATTTTAAGTAAAATAATAATCATAAAATGAATAATCCAGCCATGAATTCGGCTACTGTAAGTATTTTAATAAACTATTTTTTACTTCATTATCATTTCGATAACCCATTGAAAAGCAGCGACTGATTTTCCTTCGTAGCATCCCATATTATTTACCTTAATAAATATAGTTTTTACGGACATTCAAATTAAATCATAGCTCTGCCCCCAAGGCTACTTTCTGACCCATAGCTCAAAGATCATATTTAAACCGTAGCTGTTTTGATTTGCGAATAATTACGTAGAACTAAGTTGATTATCGTACTCGAACTTGGATTGAGTTTTGTTTTGCTTTGCACGGCTTGAGCTGATGTAGTGTTGTAACCGCGCTACTTACAGCCAGGTGTGCCGCAGGTGCCGCTGCTCGACGACGATACCATCGCCTTTGGAGAAGAGGACAATGCTAACAAACAGTTTGTGTGAGTGCATTTACTGTACACAACAATATGTTTTATTATTTAGTTTATTAGTATCGTCATAAAATTTACTTACCAACCCATTGGCAGCTGCCTTTTTTCAGTTTATATAATTCATTTATAAATAATATCAATAGAATATTGTAGACTGTGACTCCAAAAGTATGTGCATTCAGCGTGACTTGCTAGTGGCATAAAATTTAAAATATAGGTAGAAATTACTACAAAGTTGATAATCACAATATTAAAATAAGCTCTTACTAATCCTATTATGATTGTGTTTGAGATGCTAAGCTAGATGAGAGGAGAAGAAGAGTCCTGTAGAGTTCTCAACATTATAAATACAACAATTTTCACAAACATCAACATGCAATAATTTTCAGACACCCATACATAGTGTTCTTCCACTTGGTATTCCGGTGCTCAGCCATTGTGGTGTACATGCTGTGTGGCTGGTTCTCAGATTCCTTCATCGCCAGCTTTGTGCTTGTTGTTATGCTGCTGTCTGCAGACTTCTGGACTGTCAAGAATATCAGTGGTTTGTAACTTAAATATACTATAGTTTTATTAGATAAACAATAACAGCTTCTGCTAGACTTATTGTATCATTATATCTCTGTTAATTATTTGGAGGAAGGGAGGAATATATTTAGAGATTAGCCTATGTATGTAAATACATATTATTTACTTCATTAAAACTTCTGAAGCCAGCCTGTCTTACCTGAAATACTTCATTCAAATAAATTGTCACCAAGTAGTAAAAAAAGGAGTGATAATACGAAGTTAAGATGAAATTTTCAAGACATATTACTAATCCCACAGTTGCTAATAGGAAATTAACCATGAACTATTATCCAAGACTTATACTGCTTATACTTTTTTATTTAGTCAATAACAGGGGTATTTCTTTGACTGGTGTTGAAATTATAAAAAAAAAACAGGCAGAAAGTTAATAGATACTCTTGATATGTCTTGTATTTAGACATATAATGAAAAAAATAAATTGACTAATAAATTATTGCTATTGTTATAGATTTTCTTGCTTCATTACAATAATTTAAAAAATTTCATGCAGAATGATGACATATTTATAAAATAATGTATTTATTTTCCAGGACGACTTCTAGTTGGGTTGCGATGGTGGAACTATGTGGATGATGATGGCAAATCCCACTGGGTTTTTGAAACCAAACAGGTAAATGTGAGTGTTGTAGTAACTTTGAATATTTTGATAGGTATACATACTACCATATTAATTGAGTAAAACTATGGTATTGTAACATTTACAACTTGAACCAGTACATATTTTCTGATTGCTATCATAGTTCATACTATATTTATTTTAAACATGCCTTTTGCAGAATCGAGTGAATCAGAATGAGAGCCGCCTGTTCTGGATGGGTCTGATCCTGTGCCCACTCATCTGGTCAACATTCTTCATTTTCTGCCTCTTTGGACTTAAATTCAAATGGCTGGTATGTTATGATATTTAGTTGAACTCTTGTTTCTATTATATCAGGGCCATATCCTAATCTTCGATTGATCTTTAGATTGATTTAACTTTCTGATCCTAGATTCAATTTAATAAGGATTAAAAAAATATTTGATAAAAAATACTTGAATCAGAAAATTTCATTAAAAATGGTACCTCAAAGGACATTATTTATTCGTAGCCTCAAAGATACAATATGTTATACTTAACTTTGTGGTTTTTTAAAGTCAGAATAATCAGAATATCACTAAAAAATATACAAAATGTAATGCTGGTATTCACTAGATAAGAAGCCTGAGGCATACATGGTTTACCTTTTACCGACAGATCAATTGGAGTGATTAGTGCAATTGCATTATATTTTTATCATTTAACGCGCGTTTTATCAACCACATACAATAGGCCCAGCAGAGTCGTTATCCATGTATGTTTTTCCATTAAACAGGTACAATAAATGACTAATTCCAAAACTCTTGTAATGTTTTTTTTTCGATAGCTCCTAGTCCTCATCGCGCTAACCCTGACGGGGGCCAACCTGTACGGCTACATCAAATGCAAGTTTGGAGCCAAGGAGAACCTAAAGTCAGCTACCACAGAGTTTGTGAAGAAGCAGTTGTTCCAGAATGCGACAACATTCATGTTCACACAGCCCGCGCCTCCTACTACTGGAAATACTGGAGTTGTGTAAATAGGTTTTAATATTAAATGGTCCTGTACACAATGACGTCATATTTTGACGATTTATATGTGAATTCGTTTTCGAACTGATCGTTCGTTCCAAGTATTCTTATGATTCTCGTTCGAAGCATCAAAAACAATACACATATTGTTTCTTAGTAGTGCTCTGTATCATTAACGGAAAAATCTTTATTGTGTTTCTGTGGACACTTAATAAATAGATACGAATAGATTATAGAGTTGAACATCTGGGGTTCAAACATGATTATTATGGCGTATTAAATTGTGTACAGGGATTAAAAAATAGAGTGACATTAGTTATATTATGAGTTCCTTATCATGTACTTTATTTATTTATAGTCGTCAGTATTTCTGTTCAAGTCTGCAAAGTTAGATAAAAGCATTACCTTTTTTATGAATTGCAAATTTTTATAACATCAGAAGGCAATTCTTGTAATTTGAAAATTTTCGAAATATATTTTTAGTTCTTATATTTTCCTTTGAAACAACCAAAGTTAAACTTAAACAAGTTATAAATTATAACGAGATTGAAAATTTTAATATTTGCATGACTTGCATTGCAATGAGATTTTATATTACAAGAATAAAGAATGTTAACGAATTTTGATTATTAGCACTCCATATTCTCTGTCAAAAATAAAAAATACTAGTGAAAGAATTACTTCGATACGTCAATTAGTTTCCGTTTTAGAAGTAAAACAAGTTGTAACCGAACGACGCGGGCCGCCGGTTACAGTGTGACGTCATAGAACAACACGCTCAGTCTGGCTCACTGAGTCCGCTCGCAGTCGCGCGCCCGTGCCGTCGAAATTATACCTAAATTCTATTAAAAATGTCCAATCCAAATACTAGGAAATCATGTATTGTGCCTAAAGGTAAAAATACAACTACCAATTCGCCGGAAAAGTTGTTTTTTATAGTTCCAAAAGACGTTAAAATGCGAAAAAAATGGATAAAAGCTATTATGCTATTTAGCTTTAATCCATGTTTTTCGCATTTAAACGTCTTTTGGAACTATAAAAAAAACCGGCCAAGTGCGAGTCGGACTCGCGCACGGAGGGTTCCGTACCATTACGATTTATGACGTATTAAAATAATCTACTGACTAGATCTCGTTCGAACCAATTTTCGTTAGAAGTTTACATGGTAATGTACATCATATATTTGTTTTAGTTTTATTATTCTCTTATTTCAGAAGTTACAGGGGGGGACACACACTATTCAGTTTAGAAAAAAATATATCAGAAACCTTAATATCATTTTTGAAGACCTATTCACAGATACCCCACACGTATGAGTTCGATGTAAAAAAAAAAAACAGTTTTAAGTATAGGAACTCCCAAATTTTCTGTTTTTTAGGGTTCCATAGCCAAATGGCAAAAACGAAAGGCAAAAAAGATTCGTCATGTTTGTCTGTCCGTCCGTATGTCACAGCCACTTTTTTCCGAAACTATAAGAACTATGCTGTTGAAACTTGGTAAATAGATGTATTCTGAGAACCGCATTAAGATTTTAGAACTTAGAACTAAAACTAATTTTTTTTTTCATCGAACCCATACGTGTTGGGTATCTATGGATAGGTATTCAAAAATGATATTGAGGTTTTTAATGTCACTTTTTTCTAAACTGAATAGTTTGCGCGAGATACACTTCCAAAGTGGTAAAAAGAATGATAAGACTAAAAATATATATGATTTACATTACCATGTAAACTTCCACCGAAAATTGGTTTGAACGAGATCTAGTAAGTAGTTTTTTTTAATACGTCATAAATCGTAATGGTACGGAACCCTCCGTGCGCGAGTCCGACTCGCATTTGGCCGGTGTTTTTGTTCTATTTTTGTGTGAAAATCTTAATGCGGTTCACAGAATACATCTAATTACCAAGTTTCAACAGCATAGTTCTTATAGTTTCTGAGAAAAGTAGCTGTGACATACGCACGGACAGACAGACAGACATGACGAATCAATAAGGGTTCCGTTTTTTGCCATTTGGCTACGGAACCCTAAAAACAACTTTTCCGGCGAATTGGTAGTTGTATTGTATTTTTACATTTAGGCACAACACATGATTTCCTAGTATTTATTATAAAGAGGTTAGATCCATTTGGAGATAACAGTATTTATTGTTGTGAAGACCATTTTGACTTTCATTTTTATTCCTCGCATTTCGTCTGCAACGAAATGACTATTTCTTGATAAATAATGCGCAACCATTAATCCATCTATTTTAGGTAGATTATCCGATTGCCCTTTTTCGAATCCTTAATCCATTTTATTAATCAAATAATATTTACTATTATTAGAGTATTAACTTAATACGCGGACAAAAACACAACAAAATACTGCGCAAGCTATTACACCTACTACTATAACCGCTGGCGACTTGATACCATAGTGTAATTAGATTTCATTACACTATGTTGATACTAAACGGGCCGCGGACTGCGCGGCACGTTGTTGTATGACGTCACAAGCGGTCACGTGACTGTTAGCGGGACTCGATATTTTTCGAAACTTTGAAAGCCTATAAAATCAAAACTACTAGGTATTTTTGACTACAACAAAAACTAGTGTATTTGTATACATACAGGCTTTACTGAGACAACATTTCAAGCGATTTGGCATACCTAGTAACATTCTCCATTGGCCTTCAGTTTAATTTAACACTAATAAAAAATATATAATTTTAATTTGATGTGTTTATGTACTGTTAATTACTTGTTATTTTATCACATTTATAAGTAGATATCAGATATATACAGAGTAATTATGTGAGTAAAAACACACTCCATTTACTCATACATCTGTGTGAAGAATATGAAAGAATTATACTAATATGTTGACTAACCACATTAAAAAAATAAGAGCGACCCTTCACTCCGCTACTGAGAAAAGTCCCTCACGTAAATTTACAATTTTGTAAATGAAGATTTAAATAAATTATAGGTGTACGTATAAAAAAAGTGATCTTTTTAAAACTGATATTCTGATCGATATAAACAATCTATATAGTACTTGGGACGAACGAAAGATTAAATCCGATAGTTTTATTACTATCATATTGTATATAAATATTTTAAGATAATACCTAAATAAAATAAATTAAATGAATACACCTATCCGTAGTTTTATTCTACATTTTATTATTAAATATTTAAAAAACCCCCGACAATAGCATTATATCTCGACCGATGTTCATCAAACATAGCTAAGAACACTCCCGACTAATTCACCTTTCAAACAAAAAAAAAAACAAAATCAAAATCGGTTCATCCGTTCGGGAGCTACGGTGCCACAGCTGACACACACACGTCAAACTTATAACACCGTCGTTTTTGCGTCGGGGGTTAAAAACAATGCAACGCAAAAAGACAGCCATTTTTGAATCGTCGAATTCTTAAGATTTATTCGTGTGTTCCATAATAAAGTGGTAGTATTGGCAACCGCTACCCACAGAACACATGTCATATACCCTAAAGCCGCTACCCGTAAACTGCACCCGTCTCCGCCCAGGGCGGTTGATACTCGCGCTACGCCACACAAATTGTTTGTAGCATTTACTAATAACATGTTGTGGCAGTACTCTGAAAGAGAAGCATACTCGTACACCGCATCGACGACCGCCCGCAGCCGCGCGCGACCGCACACTGACTCGCTTAAGTCGCGAGGCATATTCGTGCGGCGGCAGCGCGGGCCTAGGGCTGATGTGACGGCGCACCGCGAAACGGACAACATTCCTGCGCGCATTCTACTTAGACACTGGACGCGGCGCAGTGGCGCCAGCTTTATATGACGCCCAAGAAACCGCGCGTCGCTCGGTTATTTTATAGGTCGTCGCTGATTGGTTGTTGTAAATATTGTATAGTTAAGTTAGTAGCACTAAGTCTAGGATAGTATTTTTGTATATAGATAGGAACATTTTACACATAAAATATTCTCTGCTTTTTACACCTTCTCGGTTGTTTTATTTATACTATACGGGGAAACTCTGTTCCCCAAATTGGTGACCCCGACGTGATCAAGACGCCTACCTACTATCTCCATATAGAAGAACCGTCAAGATCATCATGTCGAAGGATCAAGCTGAAGATTTCTGCGATGCCCAAGGAACTACCACGGTCAAGAGCGACGTGGCAACAATTTCACTGCCTGCCCGTCTACCAGCATTTTGGCGCCAAAATCCCCGCCTATGGTTTGCGCAATTTGAAGCTGCCGTTGCTGCTAGCAAGATTGGAGAGGAGCAGAAATTCAACCTCGTGGTACCATTACTCGGCTGCAGCGATTTAGAACAGATTGCTGACATCATACTGAATCCGCCACTTACCGGAAAGTACCAGACGCTCAAAGACAGATTAATATCAACCTACCAAGAATCCGACCATCGCCAGTTACAAAAATTACTAAGCGGCTTAGAGCTCGGCGACCAGAAACCCAGCCAGCTTCTTCGTAAGATGCGTGATCTGAGTGGGAAGCTACTGACCGACGAGGCTCTCAAGGTAATGTGGCTCAACCAGTTACCCACGCAAGTTCGCGCCGTACTCTCCGTGAACAGTGAATCCTCGCTCGAAGTCCTAGCTGCCATGGCTGATAAAATGATAGAGTACTTCGAGCCCGCAACAGTTGCTGCAGTCTCCAGCATGCCTATACCTGCACCCTCCACCTCATCGCCATCTCAAGACCAGCCGTCCACACTAACAAGCCTGCAAATCAATCTATTATCTAAACAGATCGAAAAATTATCATTCGAAGTCGCCGAGCTACGCAGCGCACAACACCGCCGCTCCTGCTTCCCCTCGCGCCAACGACGGTTTTCGCGCTCAAATTCGAGGACGCGTTCCCACGGTGCAAACTGCAAACCGGGCGATCCTGATTGGCTGTGCCGCTACCATTACAGATTCGGTGACGAAGCGCGCCGATGCGAGTCACCGTGTTCAAAAAAAAGGCGGGAAAACTAGAACGTACATCGGTTTTGGCGGGAATCGATGTAAACCAGAAAAGCCACCGTCTATGCATCATTGACATCAACAGCAGGGAGAGATTCTTAGTCGACACCGGAGCCGATATATCAGTTTTGGCGGCAAGAAACAAGAAAAATTTGAAACCGGCAGAAAATACATACAAATTATTCGCAGCAAACGGCACGGAGATACGTACCTATGGAGAGCGTACTATCGAGCTCAACTTAGGTTTACGTAGAAGTTTTAAGTGGACATTCGTCGTGGCTGACGTGAAGACATCTCTACTGGGCGCCGATTTCCTCGTCAGTCACAAACTACTGGTCGACCTACATCATCGTAAACTCGTCGACCGTGTAACCGACATCAGCGTAAATGCCATCCAGATTAAAAGTATCGAGCAAGCCGTCTACATGATCGACCGTCACCATGCATACCACGACATCCTCAAGAAATTCCCTGATGTTCTACGACCCATGTCCCTCAAGACTCCAGCAAAACACGAAGTCACCCACCGCATTGAAACAACTGGCCAACCTATATACTCACGGCCACGCCCCCTACCTCCAGATAAATATAAAGCTGCAAAATTAGAATTCGAGAAGATGATGGAGATGGGTATATGCAAGCCATCAAAAAGTCCTTGGGCCAGTCCGCTGCACGTTGTTAAGAAAAAGGATGGGTCACTACGTGTATGCGGCGATTACCGACGACTTAACGCCGTGACTGTACCCGACCGCTACCCGATACCACGCATACAAGATTTTACCTACCAACTACACGGGAAGAAAATATTTTCAAAACTAGATATGAAGATGGCATATTTTGGTATTCCAATAGAAAAGGAAGACGGTGCCAAGACCGCCATAATAACTCCCTTCGGTCTCTTCGAATTTAATTGTATGACGTTCGGCCTACGAAACTCAGGCCAGACATTTCAACGGTTCATGCACGAGGTACTACGCGGTTTAGACGACATGGTATTTTGCTTCGTCGACGATTTGCTCGTACATTCGAATAATGAAGATGAACACAAGCGCCATCTACAGCAAGTACTGGAACGACTCGACAAATACGGTGTCACACTTAACATTGATAAGTGCGAGTTTGGCAAGAACAAAATTCAATTTCTCGGCTATGAAGTTACACCCGACGGAATCAAACCTACTGAAGAACGCATTCAAGCCATACTAAAATACCCAAAACCAACAAATATTCAAGAACTAAGAAGATTTTTGGGCATGATTAATTTCTACCGCAGCTGCCTACCCCATCAAGCCGAACATCAAAATCTACTTAATAAGTACCTACACAATAGTAAGAAGAACGACAAATCACCAATACAATGGACGCCTGAATCAGAAGAAGCCTTTGAAAATTGCCGTAAAAGCATTCTCGAGGCAACTACACTGACGCACCCAGTACCAAACGCGCCGCTATGCCTACTTACCGACGCATCCGACACGAGCATGGGCGCCGTGCTACAACAGAAAATAAATAACATATGGAGACCACTCGCCTTCTTCTCGAAAACAATGAGTGATACACAGAGAAGATACAGTGTGTACGATCGCGAACTACTAGCAATGTACACAGCTGTTAAGAATTTACGTCGATTGATAGAGGGCAATGAACTCACGATATGCACACGGACCACAAACCGCTGACGTACGCGCTGACAAGAACGCCAAGTAGCAGTGACACGCCTAGACGAGAGCGACAGCTACACTACCTTAGTCAATTCTGCACGAGGATTGAATATATTCACGGCGACCGGAATGAAGCAGCTGATGCATTATCAAGAATCGCGGAAGTTCAACTACTCAACTCATCTATAAATTACCAACAACTTTCTGAAGACCAAGAGACTGACACTGAACTGGAATCATGCATGAAAAACCCTAACCTCAAATTCACTCGCATCAACATACCCGGAGTTCAACGCCCGATACTATGTGAAACATCTTTACCTAACTTACGACCGTACCTACCACGAACTTATCGTTTTGCCGCATTCAAAGTTCAACATGAATTAAGTCACCCTGGAGTACGAACAACAAGAAAAATCATGACATCGAAGTTCTTCTGGCCGTCAATGAACAGAGATGTTGGTATATGGGCAAAGTCATGCGTCGGATGTCAGCGCGCCAAAGTTCATCGACACGTCGTCACCCCGCTCGGCGAATTCCAAGAAGCAGCGCGGTTCGAACACATTCACGTAGACATAGTCGGACCACTACTACCATCTAAAGACTATAGATACCTAGTGACTATCATTGACCGCTGTACTAAATGGCCAGAAGCTATACCCACTCGTGACGTCACAGCCGAAACAGTTGCGAGAGCCGTGTACGAAGGGTGGATCTCACGATTTGGATGCCCACTACGACTCACTACAGACCAAGTCAGACAGTTTGAGTCAACATTATTCAACACGCTGATGAAGAAATTCGGTATCACTCGCATACGTACCACTGCATTCCACCCACAGGCGAATGGACAAATCGAACGCTGGCACCGATCACTAAAGTCAGCACTGATGGCTAGAGCCGCCGGCACGCAATGGAGTGAAGAATTACCTACAGTTCTGCTTGGACTACGTACTGCTATGCGTGAAGATACTTCAGTCAGCCCGGCCCTTATGACATACGGAACAACATTACGAATCCCGTCTGATTTCTTCGTGCCTACAACGCCGAACATTGAAGACGCAGAATTCGTACGTCAGCTGACTGAAACAATGTCCCTGCTATCACCGACAAGAAGAGCGCATACATCGAATGAAAACACATTCGTGTACAAAGACCTCTCAACTTGTACACATGTGTTTGTGCGCAATGACTCCGTGCGCAGGCCACTCACACCACCATACGATGGCCCGTACAAAGTATTGAAACGCAGTAATAACGGAAAAAACTTCACACTACAACTACCTCTACGCACTGCCGTCGTGTCAATAGACAGATTGAAGCCTGCCCACCTATACAACGAAGAAGATACACTAGTCACTGCCACTAAGACAACTTCGCATTCGACAACTCCGGCTACAAGAACACCCGTCACAAACACAACAACAGCAACCGCACCGCCCTCAACATCATCAGCACCATCTTCGCAGCGTGATGCCTACGTGACAAGATCCGGCCGCTTGGTGAAGCCAAACGTACGCTTCGCTTGAGGGGGAGTGATGTGGCAGTACTCTGAAAGAGAAGCATACTCGTACACCGCATCGACGACCGCCCGCAGCCGCGCGCGACCGCACACTGGGGCTCGCTTAAGTCGCGAGGCATATTCGTGCGGCGGCAGCGCGGGCCTAGGGCTGATGTGACGGCGCACCGCGAAACGGACAACATTCCTGCGCGCATTCTACTTAGACACTGGACGCGGCGCAGTGGCGCCAGCTTTATATGACGCCCAAGAAACCGCGCGTCGCTCGGTTATTTTATAGGTCGTCGCTGATTGGTTGTTGTAAATATTGTATAGTTAAGTTAGTAGCACTAAGTCTAGGATAGTATTTTTGTATATAGATAGGAACATTTTACACATAAAATATTCTCTGCTTTTTACACCTTCTCGGTTGTTTTATTTATACTATACGGGGAAACTCTGTTCCCCAAAATGTTATACATATATGGGTGAATATCAACGACGTCCATTTTTTGTCAATTTTGGTGGCGAATATTTTTCTTCAGTTTTCGTGCAAAATAAGGTCATGGTAGGTATAAGAATAGAAGCTTCTAGCTTTGTACTTTTTATTCTTATACCAGTAGCCCGATTCACGTAATTTAAACCGTAGCGATGTCACAGCGACCTAATCGTTGAAACAGTTTTCCAGTGTTATGTGACTACTGTCAAGCCAAAGTTTTAGAAAAGTTCTCGCGCAACGAACATGTGTGAATACGGTTCAACGCTTTTTCAATAGGACAACGTCTAAATCAGTCCAATCGACGGATATGAATATGATATAATCTGTTTCAACGATTAAGTCGCTGCGACATCGCTACGGTTATATTACGTGAATCGGGCTACAGGACCTTATTTTCAAAAAAATGGACGTCGTTGATATGCAAACATGGTGGCCATTTCCCACACATAATAATAGAGGGGCTCCGAGATCTCCAAAGGAACACTACCATAAGGTCTGTGCAAAATAAGTGGTGAAAGGTAAAATAAGCTGTGAAGCGAGGGTAGCCTAATAGCTAGATCGTCGGACTTTCGATCATGTAGTTGCCGGTTCGAAACCCACCCGTAATACAAGCATTTAGCTTAGTATGAGGGGTTAACAAGAATACTTACTAGGATTGTGTGACCCGCTTGAGAATACTAGTAATGTGTGACCATTACTAATAAGTTTAAAAAAAAAAACAGTACACAAGCACCGGGTTTGGGACCTTGGAACGTTATATCCAAGCCGGATTTAGAGGTCTGGAGCCGCGGGGCAACAAAGGACTGTGGCCCCTAATTATTTTCCTGAATAATTGAACTATTTGTTTTTTTTTTTCGAGGTATCTATTGTGGGGGATCCACTTTTGTGGACGCCCCGGGGCAGTAGCCCCGGTGGCCCTCCCCTAAATCTGGCTCTGGTTATATCCTGCCTATTTTCTCAGCGCCATGGTACCTACGACCTATATAGGTCACTACTAACTATCTACTTATAGCATAGTGTAATGAATTAGATTTCATTACACTATGCTTATAGTAACATTGGACGTAGAATAGGTAAGTACCGTCTACTATTTTACATTTATGAAACTGAACGAAGGACGATCAAATAATTGCTCTTCTGAATGTCAATTGAAATTAGGTAGTCAAAAAAGGCCGTAGTCTAGTCTCGATGTATATACCTGGGGCACTGTGTTATGGATGACTATTTCACCACAGTACTGTGAATTCACTCACGTCATCAACAACTCTATACCAACCTACCGTCCCACTGCTGGGCATGGGTCATCTCCTATCTACATTCTAATCTTGGCGGTGCAGTAACGGTACGTACCTAGATTTATCAAGAGCACGTAATAAGTAACTACTAAGATACTTTAACACATAAAGGTGCCGTGTTTTAACCTATTTAAAAAAAGGAGGTTATCAATTCGACCCGTCGTATGAGATTTGAATGAGTACTTGTAAGAAGAACAACTACTTTACAACCTACAAATTAAAATTTCTACAAAACAATATTATTACTTCACATTATTAGGTACATACTAACTTTACTTCAATAAAAAATATGGATATCTTTTCCCTATTATGTGTTGAAATTGCATAACATTCGTAGGTAGGTATGTATAATTATGTTAGTCTATGTAAAAAGATGTACAAATTTTATTAGCGTATGTATGTATGTTTGTCTACGAATTTCTGAGAAACTAGTAGTACTACCTAACTCAATAAGTCGGTGGCGAAAACACAAGATCCAAACAAATCAAATGCACTTACGTAACGTGTTTTGATTACATAATTATGTTTTTTTTTAAAGTAAAACGACTAAATATTGTATATTATTCAACAAAACATGATGTCAAAAAGATATGCTCCAGGTGAGGCTCGAACTCACAACCCCGGCATTACTCACACGCTTACTGTCTTATAAGTACCGTGCGCTAACCAATTGCGCCACTGGAGCTGTGGTAGCCTTGTCGAAAAATCGGGTCTGTATCTACATCACCACCAAAGTCAAATGATGTTCTTTTTACTGATAATCAAACGTCAAATCAGTCGTTCAGATACTTTTCGTGGCACTTGTTCGATCTGAAAATTACAGTATAATTTCTTGAATAGTTATAAAATTAATTTTATGTGGTAGATTTATTCGTAAAAATAAAGTTTATTGCTTTGACAATTGCAAAATTCCTTCGGAAAAATACATAAACAAAATGGAAACGTCATCTGGTTTGTTGTGATTAGTTGAAGTGTATTTCCATGGATAATCTCAAAACAATATTGTAAAACAGTCTGGTACAGGGGTGATACATTACTCAGTATTTTGATTGTCCTGTGGTTCGTGCTGTGTTGTGTCTAATGCGCCGACAAAATGAATTGGTTCGACACGTCAGGCCTTACGAGCCTCGCTAAGACGGCTCTGAAGGAGGCGCAGAAAACAATAGACAAGGCTCTTGACATCCAGGACGAGAGCGGGGAGGAGCAGGAAGAAGAGGCTACGCCGCAGACGAGCGCGAAGTCGTCTCCCGGTCACAGTAGTACTTCACAAAAAGACAACACTGATTTCTTCTCCTCTTGGGGTCTTACTGTTAGCGCTGAGAGTGAACCGAATGATCCAGTTAAGGAGCAGCCAGTTGTTACAGAGAGCCCGTCAAAGTCCACATCTCAGAGCATCTGGGGCTCCTTTGCAGGCTCATTCTTTGAACAACCTAAAGAAGACGACTCTACCATTATCAAACCACCTAAAGCTAAATCTATGAATATTATTTCTAATACAAAGTATGGCAGTCATGATGACTTATTCTCTAAAAGTCAGCTCATCATGTCAGATGGTGAGGCATTGGATAGTAGAATCACAAAATCATTGAAAGATGAACTTCCAAAAGCAGATGAGAGACGGGATTCTGCAAAGTCAAACAGATTGTCTCTGGTATCAAGCAGGAATAGTTCTGATTCTGTAGAAGTGTTGTCCCAGAGCTTAAAGACAACACCTGACTCGGAGGCATCCATCCATTCTATATCTCAGAGCAGTAGTACTGGCCAGAAGCATAATTCTGAATCAGTAGAAATATTACCTGATAGTCTTGTGAGTCCTAGTTCTATTGAGTGCCTTGGTTTTGATAGTTATTCTAGTGAAAAAAATAGCAGCTCATCTTCCCTCTGTCTATCCCCTGGTGATATAAGTGACAAAAAATCTACTCCTATTGGGGATAAAACTGATAAGGCAGAGACAGCTGACAGTGTGAGTTTAGTAGCTGACGATGATGAAGATACTATGTCATACAATTCTATATCAGAATGTACAGCTCCTACTGTTTTGGATACAGATGATAAGTCTACAAGCCCCTTCCCTAAGCTAGTCAAAGCAGATTCTGTTAGAAAAGCTATTGATAAAGAATTTATACATTTGGAGCAAGCTATCTTACCACAGAGAATGCAAATTAGTGAAAACTCTTCCAATGATGGCTCCTGGTCAGATAGAACCTTAAATGCTGATAATGACAGTATTAACTTGGATGTAACTGTAGAAGAGCATAAAAAGGAACATGAAGATGTTCTCATAGATAAGTTGAGTGACTCATCATCATTTTACAATGTCAATGTTACAAATGACATGCTAAGATCAGAAAGTTCTGCCTTTGTAAATGTTGAGAAACAGCAATGCAATGAATCCAGTAGTAACTCTTCACAGAAAGATGGCAGTGTGAAAGAAAGAACATCTCCAATTAGTTCAGACAGCAAAAGTGACCTAGTCAAGATAGGTTCAGACCGAACATCTGGACACACATCTGGGGATGAATTAGAGACGGCAACATCATCAGATATAGAAATCATTCCGAGTCCCAATGGAGATGGTCATGGCTTTAGGAACAGCCCTGCTAAATATGCTTTCAAGCAGTCAAAGTTTGATGGTACAACATCACCAAACCTGGTGGACTTGGTTCTAGGGAAGTCTTTAGCTACAAAGATCAGAGGGCATAACCGAGAGTTATCAGAGGCATCAGTACAGAGTAACACTAGTGATGAAAGTCAGGGTTCAGAGAATGAGCGGCTGATGAGGAGACTTTGTGAGATGGCAGAACTCTTAGAAGCAAGGGAGAATAGGCTACTCGAGATGAGCAGGAATAATGCAGATTTGGCAGAGAATAATGCAGACTTGAAAAGTCAGGTGGAATCTTTAATGGCAAAGCATGAAGGTGGGGATATTAACACCATCACAGAAGATTATACTCAGAGGATGTCAGCTTTGGAAAAGAAGTTCCAGCAGGCAATCAGGGAAAAGGTTTGAGTCCCCTTACAATATTTATTAAAAAAAAAATGTATCAATATGCTACCAGTGAATTGTAGAATGAAGTAGAGAGGTGTTTACTGTTACAGAATTTACAAACCATAACTCCGAGACTGACTAGTTTATATAATTGTAAACAAGGTGAATAATTAGCAGTGTAGCACAAGTATAAATTATTTTTAGGGTTAACGGAACCCTTAGGAACCCTTATAGATAACGTCATGTCTGTCTGTCTGTCTGTCCGTCCATATGTCACAGATTTTTAAAAAAAATTGTGGTAAAATTTGTGTCTCCCCCCCTGTAACTTCTAAAATAAGAGAATGATAAAACTAAAAAAACATATGATGTACATTTACCATGTAAACTTTCAACGAAAATTGGTTTGAAAGAGATCTAGTAAGTAGTTTTCTTTTCATACGTCATAAATCGTAATGGCATTGAACCCTCCGTGCGCGAGTCCGGCTCACACTTGGCCGGTTTTTTTTATAATATAACATCTCTCGTATTCTTACACTACACTTACACTTATTAAGTTGAAGAAAGTAATATCTTTCAAGAGTATGATATTACAATGATTACTTTGATAGCATATTATTATGATATTTTACATTATTGAGCTATAAAGATTTTAGTATATGGAAATCTTTTAATTCCTTATTTGAAATATTTTATCTAATCATGAATGAAATCTATTTTAGTCATGGATAATCTTTAATATTTATAATACTTATAAATGCGACTGCTATGCTAGAGGTCCTGGGTTCGATTCCCAGGTTGAGCAAACTTTTTTAAAGTTTTCTAGCAATGTGGGTCGCACATTACAAGTATTCTTGTTAACCGCTCAACCAACCACATGATCGCAAGTATGACGACCTAGCCATTAGGCTAACGCCGCTTAACTCTCATTAGCTGTCCAGAGTTTGGATATATTTACCTAGTTAACGGCAACCGGTGCACCCCATATTACAAGGGACCTAAGCATGCTTTTGAACTGGGGACTCTTTGGACCATTCAGCTGTAATGGTATGTTTGTATTTAATCCTTAGGATCAGCTTCGAAAGCAACTAGACACACTGAAGTCAGAGTCTGCTGCCCGTAAGAACTCCTCAGAATTGGAGAATACGCTTAAAGAGAAGGATGAGGTGATAGCCCAGCTGCAGGAGGAGGGCGAGAAGTTGGCACGCCAGCAGCTGCAGCACTCCAACATCATCAAGAAGCTGAGGGCGAAGGAAAAGGACAATGAACAAGTTATTAAGGGCTTGAGGTAAGAGGAATCAAGAGCAAAATTTTTTTATGGGTTATCTCAGCAAACAACCTGTCGAGCTAGCTGTAGCCCACGTGCAGATTCACGTAATTAAAACCGTAGCGATGTCGCAGCGACTTAATCGTTGAAATAGTTTTCCAGTCTTATGTACATACATACATACATACATATTGTCACGCCTGTCTCCCATGGGGGTAGGCAGAGACTATAGATTTCCACTTGCTACGATCCTGGCACACTACTTTCGCTTCATCTACATTCATTAATCTCTTCATGCATGACCGTCGGTTTAGGGTGCTCGGAACCTGGCCTTTTTTAAGAACATCCGCAATTTGGTTGCGGTACGTTCGCCGAGGTCTTCCCCTTCCAACTCGTCCATCCATACTCACCATATATACTTGTTTCGTCAATCTCCGTTCATCCATTCTCTCTACATGACCAAACCATCTTATCCAGACATCCAGTCTTATGTGAATACTGTCAAACCAACGTTTTAGAACCATTTTCGCCAAACGAACATGTGTGAATACGGTTCAACGATTTTTCAATAAGACGACTTCTAAATCAGTTCGATCGACGGATGTGAATAGGAACACTGATGGTAAGTAGTTATCGCCGCCCATGGACAACTGAAAAACCAAAGGAGTTGCAGATGCGTTGCCGAGCCTATTTAGGGAAAGAAAGGGGAAGGAGAAAGGGAGAAGTAAGGGGATTGAGGGAGGAATTGGTCGCTCAGACGTCGGTCTTCTTCGAGAGTGTAGTACTTCCCCGGTCAAGCCATTCATGCTGCGAACAGCGTCGCCCTACCACAACAAATAATAATATAACACATAGCTTTGAGTTCCTTCCACAGCAAATGTTGTGCTGTAGTACGAACAACTAGAAATAACACTTGTCTTCCTATAGTTATGTTTTAATATTTCTTATCTATTTTAGAGATAAAATAGTAGAACAAACGGCAGAACTGGACAGGCTAAAGCGTTCAATTGCCGCGAAGGAAGAGTTGGAGGTGAACCAAATAGAAGCAGTGTACAGGCTGACTACTGCTAATAAGAAACTTGAGACTGAACTTATGGAGGTTTGTTCTATACTTTTAACCTTTTAATCTTTTAACCTCCTTCTATGGTTAATTTAACAATTAATAACAGATTATGCCAAGACCATGATCAGCCAAAGGGTATGAAGATAAGGATACTGTGATAAAGTAAGCCAACAGCAACAATATTTTTCCAAGGGATGTGATAACAAAAAAATATCCTATTTTTTCTTTATTTTAACAAAGTGTAATGTTCAACATCTCAAACAATCCAGGTCTTTTTGCAGATTCAGCTTAGAGCATTGGACATTCACTTTTTTAGTCCTTGTATCGTAACAAAGAGACAGCATGTAAAAATATGTAGTGTCCTTATGTTTATTTAATGTTTTGCTTATCGCTCCGAGTTCTTATCAGTTGTGCAATGTTCTGCTTTTCACTCGACAACGGTTTTGATTGTTTTTGTTAGGTTCACTGTTAGCTGTGATTACAATGACGCGGGGAATGAAAGTTATGGAACAGTATATTTGCATGGTCTTACATATTTTACTAAATACTAGCTGACCCGGCGAACTTCGTACCACCAGATTTTTAAAAATTTTCTTGTACATAAAAAAATAATTATCCAATTTTGTGCAGTCCTTTCGAAGTTCTGCACGTACATAAATTTCGGCGATTTATTTTTATATATATAACCCAATTTACCTTTTTATTTGATCTGACGTTTCTGTAAATCCTTAGTATTGTCTGTTTCGTGTTGCTTTGCGCGCCTGATAATAACTTGATCATGGCAAAGTTGGTTTGGTTTTGTAGGTAGATGTTAGAATCAGCTTCTTAGAATTTTAAGATTCTTCTTGCAACAACTCTCAAGAATTGTAGAATACACTAAGAGAGAAGAATGAGGTGAAAGCCTAGGTGTAGGTTATCATCACAATTTATAATTTCCGATCTCACTTAGACGTCAAATGTAAAATTTTATAAAATATTGAATATTTTCAATCAAAATGACACCAATTATATTGACAAAAGGCGTGAACTATATCAGCAGTCCTATATCTTTGCAGACAAAGAGTTTGTTAGACGACACAACCCACAAACTTGAAGGCAGCCGGGCTTCGCTGGACGGGGCCCGGCGCGAGCTGACCGAGCTGCAGCGGAGCAGCGCGGAGCTGGCGCGGCGCTCGGCCGGCCACGAGCAGGCGCAGGACAACCAGCGCCGCGCCGAGGCCGAGCTGCAGCGCCTGCGCACAGAGCTGCACCAGCTCAGGAACGAGATGGTCAATGGTAAGTGACGTGACAAGTCACAGAATTACTTGTTACCTTCGTGTCAAGATACAGAATTCTCCCTACCTTGGATATTTCACTGCCCCTTCCACTTGAAGCGTTTGTGGTAAACTAGTTAAGCATCTGTGTGTGTACAAATGTCTCGCTTATGTATTTGTCGGAACTCCATGCGGATTTCCACGCCTTAAGATAAGTTATAGGCATTGGAGCGATTCTATGTACCGTCCAAAGTTTGCTCAGGTACCTACGGGTTATTTTAGCATTATCTGTGATGTTTACGACAAAAATCGCGGAGGATCGATATAATACCAAAATTTTATGCACTGTTTCACTTTCTTATTAACATTTTTCCAGAGGAAAAAAAATGGGTGAGCCGCGAAGAAGCCCTTCGTCGTGAGCTCCATGAGGCTCGCGAGGCTTGTTCTGCTCTAGAGAGTGACAACAGTGCGGGCGCGGCCGGAGACAACGGGGCTGCCTCCGTGCTGGCACAGCTGGCGCAGCTGCAGAGGGCCGCGCTCGACAGGGAGCAGCAGCTCAGGCACAGGGCCGTGCAGCTGGGTGAGTTGTGTTAGCACTAGACAGCTGCAGAGAGCCGCGCTCGACAGGGAGCAGCAGCTCAGGCACAAGGCCGTGCAGCTGGGTGAGTTGTGTTAGCACTAGACAGCTGCAGAGGGCCGCGCTCGACAGGGAGCAGCAGCTCAGGCACAGGGCCGTGCAGCTGGGTGAGTTGTGTTAGCACTAGACAGCTGCAGAGAGCCGCGCTCGACAGGGAGCAGCAGCTCAGGCACAAGGCCGTGCAGCTGGGTGAGTTGTGTTAGCACTAGACAGCTGCAGAGGGCCGCGCTCGACAGGGAGCAGCAGCTCAGGCACAGGGCCGTGCAGCTGGGTGAGTTGTGTTAGCACTAGACAGCTGCAGAGGGCCGCGCTCGACAGGGAGCAGCAGCTCAGGCACAGGGCCGTGCAGCTGGGTGAGTTGTGTTAGCACTAGACAGCTGCAGAGGGCCGCGCTCGACAGGGAGCAGCAGCTCAGGCACAGGGCCGTGCAGCTGGGTGAGTTGTGTTAGCACTAGACAGCTGCAGAGGGCCGCGCTCGACAGGGAGCAGCAGCTCAGGCACAGGGCCGTGCAGCTGGGTGAGTTGTGTTAGCACTAGACAGCTGCAGAGGGCCGCGCTCGACAGGGAGCAGCAGCTCAGGCACAGGGCCGTGCAGCTGGGTGAGTTGTGTTAGCACTAGACAGCTGCAGAGGGCCGCGCTCGACAGGGAGCAGCAGCTCAGGCACAGGGCCGTGCAGCTGGGTGAGTTGTGTTAGCACTAGACAGCTGCAGAGGGCCGCGCTCGACAGGGAGCAGCAGCTCAGGCACAGGGCCGTGCAGCTGGGTGAGTTGTGTTAGCACTAGACAGCTGCAGAGGGCCGCGCTCGACAGGGAGCAGCAGCTCAGGCACAGGGCCGTGCAGCTGGGTGAGTTGTGTTAGCACTAGACAGCTGCAGAGGGCCGCGCTCGACAGGGAGCAGCAGCTCAGGCACAGGGCCGTGCAGCTGGGTGAGTTGTGTTAGCACTAGACAGCTGCAGAGGGCCGCGCTCGACAGGGAGCAGCAGCTCAGGCACAGGGCCGTGCAGCTGGGTGAGTTGTGTTAGCACTAGACAGCTGCAGAGGGCCGCGCTCGACAGGGAGCAGCAGCTCAGGCACAGGGCCGTGCAGCTGGGTGAGTTGGTTTTTCTACGAAAACCTCACTAACACTAATACACTCATATTCTCAGTAGCAGCAATTGTTGGGCTATTAACTGGTTATTAACGGCAATGAATATAAGACTTGCCTCCTATTCCTAGGACTTGTATGTACTAAGTGGCGAACGGTGTGTATTTTACACCTTTGTGTAACCGTTGAGGAATAAAGGTGTGTTTGTTTGTGCAGGTGAGGCGGAGCGGTCGCTGGCGGCGGCCGTGGAGCGGGAGCTGGTCTCCCGCGAGGAGTGCGGCCTGCTGCAGGCCAGCCTGGCACAGCTCCAGCTGGAGCAGCACGCCGCCAGGGGGGACCTGCAGCGCCTGCGGGACCAGGACCAACTGCACCTGCAGACTATACGACGGCTAGAAGATCAATTTACTATGTGAGTAGCAAAAAAATATTTCACTAAAAATGCTACAAATTTATGTTTTTTGAAGAATAACTTTGTCTTACACGTTTGTGTTTATCTCTAAAACGATAAGGTAGTATGCTCTTGTGTGTTACATATTTTGTAACATATTGGACACGTTTTAGAGATGTGTGCCGGACACATCTGTAGAGGGACACACTAGGAACACAAATATACACTTTTAATTAGATTACAAGGGTTGATATTCAAAACTAAGTACAATGATATATGACTTAGGTGAGTTAAGCTCAGGGTGGGTTCGGCAAAGGCTTCGAGACGAGGTCCGACCAGTAGAGGGCGGCACTTAACTTTGGTAGCTGCAGCGGGAAGAAGAAAGCCGCGCGTCGTCTACAGAGCTATTTATAGTGACGTGCGGGGGGAGGCGAGAGGTGGGGGGAGGAGCGGCGAGCAAGGACCATGTCACTATTTAAATAAATTGTTCGATCAAGCGAGCCGTCAACTAGTTGGTCGGGTTGAGATGAAAACCAAAAGTTAAAAAATAAACTGTTGTAATCACTTACTTAGACCTTTGTAATACTAAATTTGTTTAGTTTATTTAATAATAATATATATGTTTTCGACTGGTCAGGAAATCTCAAGAGCTGGAAACATTACAAGAAAATCACGAGGCTTCTGTATCGGAATTGCAAAAAAGACTGAAAGAAGTAGAGGAGCAGCTAGCGGCAGAGAAGAATGCGCTCGACACAGAAAAAAAGAGGAATGCTATTTTACAGGTATTATGACTAAACTTAAAAAAAATACTTTCTATGGTATTACAAATACGTCATCATATTAGTGACGTCGTCATAAGTGACCTTCGTCATAAGAGACGTCGTCGTAAGTGACGTTGTTATAAGAGGCGTTATACTTATGAGGACGACATCACTTATGACTATTATGATAATGCCTTGTGATGTGGTGGACACATTTTAGAGACGTGGCCGACCAAGGGACTTACAATGCGTTCGTCGTATCTTGGCAGGACCGAACTTCGCGCAGAAGGCTGCGCAGTAACATTTTTTAGGAACCAAATGGAGGCACGAGGCGGGGTGCGGGGCGGTGGACTAGGCTAGAGACGCCCGTTACGTAAACACAATCACTCCTTATATCTATCAAAAATCGTAATCGATCAGTTCATTTGGAATTAACTCTTATTTTAGTGAATTTAAGATATTTAACGAAATTAAACGAAAAATATATTGATTATTTGTAATATATTTGTAAAATATAGTTGATCTTACGTCATTATAATCAATAAAACCTCGTTATTAAATTGGATAGATATTCATTTTTTTTATTCAATTTCAATCGATTTGAATAATAATCGATTAAATAACAACTACTAGCACACACATTGCACATCTCTTTTTGTTAACTTCGTGTTTCTTCGGCAATTCTCGGTATGGGCTACATGTCTCAGTCACACGTCAGCATTTCTTTGGTGTTCGTGTCGCTATCTCTGTCTTGTGTACAGGCCGGAAGAAAAGTTTTCGTTGGGTTTTGTTGGTTGTTGATATTGTTATTGTTGATTAATATTCCATTTATTTAAAGTTTACTCATGTTGATTAATTGATCATTAGAATATATGTTCTCAATTCACTATACACCGTGTTGTCTACTTATTTGAAGAACCCTCGTTATCAATTATTGTTGTTAAATTTTTGTTGTGTTGTTGTTGTTAATTTATATTCTTAGTGTTTTGATATTTGTTTAATTTGTATTTTCTCACTCATTTGCTGTTCGTTTATTTATCTAGTAATAACAATTTTCTTCATTTTCTTCCACATGCGTGGAAGTTCGCAGAGCCTATGTTCACTCCTGCCAAGTTAAAACGAACGTATTGTATCTTAGCGGAGATAAATTACACTCGGAACACAAAATATATGCATTTATTGCCACTAGGGTTGAAATTTAAAAAATAATAGTTCAAGATAGTGAGTTAAGCTCAGGGAGGGGTTCGGCGAAGGTTCCGAGGCGAGGTCCGATCGGTAGATGGCGGCACTTAATTTCGGTAGTTTCAGCGGGAAGAAGGAAGCCGCGTGTGAGAAATCGTTGCGCTCCCGCAAGGGGGCGCGCAAGTCGGGTCACGGGGCTGTGCCCCTTTCCCGAAAGAGCTATTTCTACCTGTCAATACAGGCACGTCATCGGGTTGTCTTTGGAGGCTGAACCATGGGGCGTGCGGCCATCCGGCCGCAGGCCTTCTATTGGAGTATTTGTACTGGGTGTATTGTGAGAGCGCCGCGGAACAAGTTTCCGTTATCTTCACGCCGCCTCGGCGGTCGGTACCCGCCAGGTGAGACTCCCGGTTGCCCGGGAGAGGCCCGGCGAGATACGACCAGCGACAGAGGCGGCGGCTTGGGAGGCGCTCCCCACAGTGGATGAAGGGCTCCCGTCCGACGCGTTTCCAGAGCGAGCCGGTTGCGCGCCGGGTCGGGGGCCCGGTGTGTGTGTAAGAGCGGCTTGTACTACGTGTGTGTATCGCCGCTCAGTGTTAGCGTTTTGGGTGCGCGCCCGCGCGGCACTTACGACGCGTGTGTTTGGGCGTCTGTGCAGTGGTGCATGTGTGTTTAAGTTTACGCCGTGTCTATATTAACTTAGAACACGTCGCTCACTTGATGTATGTTGTGAATAAGTCGCGTGTAGGTGTCAGCGACTTACTCAGGCGTCAATCCGGTAGGGGGGGAGGCACGTCCGCGAGCAGGTCGCGCGGTAGGCGGCTCGCGTCAGGCAGGCGCGCGTGCCAGGGCGACAAGTTCTTGATATGGGTCAAGTCCGAGGCAACATGCCCTTCGCGAGACGGGCCACGAACTCGTCCAGGCTCTCACTCCTGAGGTCCCGGCGGATCACGTCGTTCCTCACGAAATGAGGGGCGGCAGTGATGGTGCGCAGCGTCGAGCTCTGCTGCACACGGAGCATCTTTTTATTAGTTTCGCTCGTGAGGACGAACCATGCCGGCGCGGCGCACGTCAACACCGGGCGGATGTACGTTTTGTACACGCCCAGCTTGACGCGCAGCGGGAGGCGGGATGAGAACACTGGGTAAAGAAGAGCGCGGGTTACCCTACCTTTGACGGCGGTCTTGCGGACGTGCGGTCCCATGATGAGCCGACGATCGATGGTGACCCCCAGGTACTTTACCTGTGGCGACCACTCGATGTCGGCTTCCTGTAATTATAGGGGTGGGGGCAGCGGGGCGTAGCCTGTGAGCAGCGCCTGCGTCTTACCCACGTTAACCGAGAGCCTCCAGAAGGAGGCCGCGCGTCATCTGCCGTTCTATTTATAGTAACGGATGAGGGTGAAAGGAGAAGGGGGAACGAGCCGCGAGCAAGGACCATGTCACAGCCTCTATAACGACGTCGCTTACGTCTTCTACGACGACGTTATTGACTGTAATGGCATTTTGTTATAATTACGCTACACATATTTCTTTACTCACCCTTCTATTTTATAATTATATGCACTAACTATGATGTTCCCAGGAGCAGGTCTCGACGCGGGGCGACATGTCTCCGCCGCACTCCATCGCATCAGACTCGCTCTCTGCCTCTCTGTGGCAATCGGTATGTTATACTTCATATTGTTCTCATTGGATGCATTTTTTTTTATGAGATAACTCGGCTAACGCGTAGGCGAGCTACCTGATGGTAAGTAGTCATCGCCACCAATGTACATCTACAAAACCGAAGGAGTTGCAGATGCGTTGCCGAGCTTATTAAGGGAAAGGGAGGGGAAGGAGAAAAGAAGAAGGAAGGGGATTGTGGAAGGAATTGGGCCTCCGGCCCTCTCGCTCATCGAACCAAGCGTAATAGCAAAACGTTATTACTCGGACGTTGGTCTTCTGCGAGAGTGTGGTACTTCCCCGGTCAAGCCGGGCCATTCATGCTGCGAACAGTCTGGCCCTACCACAAAAACGCATTTTGAATTGTACGTATTTATGCAAAATGGAACCACACGACAAATTTAGTTTTTTACTTCTATTGAAGAAAACTTATTTAAAAGTGGTCTAAACGACATGGCCAAAAATTGTATGGGCGTGTGCCCTAGAATGTACACTAATAAAATGTATGTCATTTCGTAGTTCAGATCTTGTATAAAAATAAATAAAAAGGTGCATAATGCTCAGCAGCAGTGAACAAAAGTTATATTCAAAAAGTCAAGGTTTCAAAAAGTGGATTTTTCAGAATGACTAAGTCAGTTGTCAATACATTATCCAAAAATACTGCTGGTGGAACACTACCTTCTTCGTATCTTGCCCACCCCAAGTACCAAAGAATTGTCATTATATGTGCACAACATCCAACAGTCCAGTTTCCAACTCCACAATACCAAAACAAATACCGAGAATCGGCGGCGCAACACAACAAACATCAAAAAGCGGTAGACGGGAGAAAATGTGTCAAACTGACAAATCTGTTTTGACATTTGACGGCGTAACTTGAGTGCTGCCAGCATAAAAGTGTAATAATCCTATCCACAATTGCACTTAGATTATTGTGTGTAATCAATCAGTGATTTGGACCATGGATGGACCATTTATACAAAAAAAACATAAACAATTGTTTATTACATTATAGGTAACGAATTATTTTTTTATCGTTCTTCCCTTATCGTTAGTTTTTCCCTTTTTTGATTTTGTGGATTTTGTATGGAAACATTGAGGGTACTTTAAAGTGAAATAAAACAGAAAAAATACTTTTAATTATGATTTGTTTTCGACCGCTGCTAT
The DNA here is from genome assembly GCA_958496365.1 of Subacronicta megacephala. Lineage (NCBI taxonomy): Eukaryota > Metazoa > Arthropoda > Insecta > Lepidoptera > Noctuidae > Subacronicta > Subacronicta megacephala. Next base: position 14,140,179 of record OY292526.1, on the reverse strand, counting down.
AAGCCGAAACTAGTTATTCTAAATTCTTGTTTTTTTTTTATTAAAATTAGTTACAATACATTTATTTGTGTACACTCTGGGGCACATTTTGGCCATCTCCTTTTTATACAAAAAAGAAACAAATGGTTTTTTTTTCTTGGGAACAATGTTTATTGAAAGCAGAACAGAACCAACAGCAAAAACGAACATAACATATAATGCCAAATGATATTTCAAATTTGATATCACAGAAAAGCGTATTTGCCGAGTGGTTTCTTTTTGCATAAATACGGTTAATTTTTCAAATAATAGCCACACGTTTGTAATATTTACGATGTGTAATGTTTAGGAGGAAGGCTGCGCGACTCCAACCGCGTCTTCGGCCATGTGCGTGGAGGAGACGCTGGCGCAGCTGACGCGGCGCGACGGGGAGCTGCGGGCGCTGGCGCAGCACCGGGACACGCTGCTGGCTGAGAGGACGGCGCTGGCGCAGCATCTGGCCCGACTACAAGCTGCTCTCGACGACATGCAGGTCTGTTGTACAGTGGGTTAGACGCCGCCGGCCTATCTAGGGTGGGTCAGGTAACAGCTATAACCCATTGTACTACGCTACCACAAAATCACTTCATTTTGAAATTAACGACATGCGCAATTAGACTGCCTCGTTTAGTTTACTGGTCCCAAGCGCGACTGCTACGCAAGAGGTCCTGGGTTTTATTCCCAGGTCGAGCAAAGTGTTGTTGGGTTTTTCTATGAAATTCCCAGTAACAGCTCGGAGTCTGAATTTGTGCCCGGTTAATGGCAATAGGCTCGCCCCCTATTACATGGGACCTAAACATACCGGCGAAATGTGGGTGTACATTACTACAGCTCTGCCTAACCCTTCGGGGAATACAGGCGTGAACTCAAAGCTGGTATGGTTCTTTCTTCAAAAGGCCTTTTCAAATTTTGTCCTACATTGTAAAACTCGCATATCTAACAATATAACTATTGTCAGGACTTTAAAAGAGAACATGATTCTCTGAGATTGTTTCGACGTTTCTTCTTAGAGGTCGTCATTTAGGAAATGTCGGCGCAAAAAAAATATAGATATAAAAACGACTTGTGAAAGTGTCTTTAAAAAATCTATTCCGGAACGGCGGCTTCGGGTTTTTATCACCTTTCAATGAGTCGTTTATCAAATCGTATTACAATTTGATGCATTCGTTCTCGTAGCCGTGTAAAAGTTATGTTTCCGTTCAAACGCTTCTTTCAAAGGATTGTAACAGACGTCAGATTGCCTCTTCCATTTGTCACTAGGTGGTGCTAGTTGTAGCGAGCGCGCGCGGCGACAAATTCATTTACAGAAATAAATATAATTCAATAATTTGCAGACGGTGCAGGAGCAATACGACGCGCTGCTACAGATGTACGGCGAGAAGGAGGAACAGATGGCAGAGCTGCGCCTCGACCTGCAGGACGTCACGCAGCTCTACAAGGCACAGCTGGACGAGCTCATCGCGCTCAAGCAGGCCGCACAGCGATAGCACCGCCCCTGCCTACACCTGTGCTAGCCAACACGGGGACATATGGGAAAAAGTAGGACTCATGTCCTGAAAAAAATATTTATACCCTACAATGGTCATATACTAACTTTATAGGAGGTATTATAGGATTTGATCGGACAGTAGTGATCTCGGTTATCTCTTGTAAGATAGTTGACAAATCGGCCAATAGCTGACCTTTTTGGGTGTGATGTCTACAGTACTTGTTAAATCGGCGAATACTTGCATAGTAATACGACTTGAGATAACATCATAGAAGTCTTCGAAATAAAACTGTGTTATTCAATACTATAGTAGAGACATACAAAAATAGCTAATCCATTCATAGCGGCTATCTTGCCGATGAGCGAGATTCTACAAAGATGCAACAAAACTGAAAATTCATAAAGTTAAATTTATTAGCGGTTTCGTTAATCAGTGACTGCAATGAATAATATTTATGATGGGTATCCGAGATTCGATTCCCGCACTAAATAAATACTTGTATGGCCTTCAGACATATTTTTTGTGGTTGTTAAGTGTTACGTGTGAAATTTGGGCATGTAAGTGGATTCCATGAAAAAATCATTGTAGCGGAATGTTGTATGGTAATAACAGTTTTATAACTAACTACATACATAGTGTGTAGTCTAAATCATACCAGTGTCTTGGATGTTTTTGTTTCTTGTTGATTGAAGATGTGTGTGGAGGATTTTACGATACTAATATCTAGATGATGGCAATATGACTTTGACTAAATTAGATAGTGATACAATATTTAACTATAGATGGCGCTATTAGAGAGTCTCTTTTTACTCAATTATGTCTTAGAGTAAATAAACCACTCTCGTGTTTTTTCCTATTGATACGTTTTGTTTTCGTCATAGGTGATGATATTTGCCAAACGTTCAACGTTCCTTTTGTATTTTATTCTTGTCATTATTATATTCACTCAAAATGCTCTTAATAAAATGAATATAGTATTGTTATATCATGAGTTTATTGCATATAGATTTTTATTATATTATTTTGTACAGTGTAGATTAGTTTTAAATTCTTCGCAATATATGTTGACTGTGTTTGTTATGGATTTGGGGATATGCATTTAGGAAGACTAACACTGTGCAAGGATATTTCATTTTATATGGAATATTTTTCATACATTATCTAATAAATAAATAAATAACGAAATAAAAGGCAGAATTAAATATATGTGCAATGTTTGTATGTTATTATCATGTTCGTCTTCCTGAATCAAATGGGCATTTTCGTTACATTAGTATTTGAGTATTTGTTGGAATGGGCACGAGAGGCGTTTTAAGTGCTTTATGTGATATCAACGCAGTGTTTCAAAGTATTCTAATGATAATTACTAGCTATATCGGGGAAACAAGGGCGTGTTTATAGATATATGCCATAGAACGTGAAATACAACCGACGGTAAAATGTGCCCACATCACAATACATCAAGCTATATATTTACAGTATATAAGCGGACTTTCCACTGTACGGAAAGCTATGCAAGAATACATAACATCACGTTGTTATTGTACCAAAATATCTGTAATAACAGAAATTATATTCGCAGTCTTCCTAAATTAATGTGCGTCATATTACAGCGGCTGTATTTCATGTTGATTTTGATTTATTATTTTAGTATAACCTACGTTACCCATATCACTTTCAAATTAAACATATTTTAGGTTCCTTCACTTCATGTCACATGTAATTTTATTATTGTTATGTAAATAAATATAAACTGCCAATTAATTTGAATTTAATTAAATTTTCCCTGGTTTCCTCTCACGGGCTAGGTATTACTCACTTTTTATTGGTGACAACCCTTGTACTAATGCTGAAAATGAAATATTTAAAATTTTAAACAGATGAAAGCGGCGGTGTTAAGATTATTCGCCACTTTGCAGATTACTATCACATAAGAACTAAGTCTACTTCTTCAACCTACTGCCATTAAATGCTGGATGTAGGTCTCTTCATAAGATCGCTATCCCGCCATTTTGGGCCTTCCGCATCCAGTCCTTTCCTAAGAACTAAGAAGTACTATTAAAAAAAAAAGTACTATTTAATACTGCGTCTTCTCTTAAACACTAGAAAGCGAACAGTATTTTGGGGATGGAGGTATAAAATTGACATTTGAATAATAGCTCTGTACGTTACGTATCTTATTACGTTTTAGTAATGGCATAACCGCTCAAGCCAGACAGCCAAGTACCAGGATCGCATAAAATTAAGAGATAGGTACCTTCTTAACTATTTGCGATCCTGGTATTTTCCGGAACTCACGACAAAAAGAGCGTACGCTAACTAATTTGATATCAAAGGACTGTGTGTAGTAAGTAGTTAGTTAATATCTGTCCTATTTTGTAAGCGAATAATTAGTGTCCATGTGATGCTTTTCGGTACTAGGGTCGCATAACCTAGAGATGGGATAATTGTGTGCGGAAGGGAAAGGGGACGACGACGACTCTGTCTCACACTATTTTTTAAGCAGGTATCGCTCATATTCCGGAATAGACGTAAACTTGAAAGTACAATGCTCCCTGATACTAGGGTCACATAAAGTAGAGAGTACTTTGTGCAGCAAGCAATACTGACTACTGAATAAGACAACAACAACACTGCCCATATAAATATATTATCTTTCTAAAATTATTTTTCTTTAGTACTAGGGTCGCATAAAGTAAAGAGAGTAGTAAAATGTGTGGGTAAGTAGGTTGGAATGAGTGGAAATAAAACGCTATTTTGTTACATACACCATTTATTTTAAATATGAAGCGATACAAACAGTCGGTGGATGCATGTATTAACGATTTAGACCAATAACAGTTACGAAATTACATTCAATGAGGACTGAGCTAAATGCGTCACTTTAAGAGTTAACGCGGTACAGTACACAACATACAAGACTACCCACTTTAACATCCATTATCATCTAAGAGCGAAATTTTATTCTATGTGGCAGCTGTGTCGTGTGACACTTGCTATTGCACACACATTGAAACGTCTATAACTATGGACAAGGATACAATATCATTTAAGGTATCTGCCACCACAAGATTCGGTTTTGCGAGACGCAAATGTCGTTGAAAACGGTGGAGAGCGTAATCTTATATTTAAAACCGGTCTAAATCGGGCTGTTGAACTTATTGAGTAAGTGAAATGCATCTACCGACACAGTCACAGTACGAGTCCTACACTCTACAGACGGTACGCTCACACTCGCACAGGAGCTCGTGTGGGTTACATAATGCGATAAATATTATTATATATTACTATGTTCTCATCTCCTGTAAAAGGCTATTGCTGTTGCCCTAAATCTTGCGTGACCAGATTCTAACTGTAAGAAAAATATTACGAGGAAAATGAAGTGATAAAACATCTGACAATAATTTGAGATGCCTGTGTGCGGGTTATTAAATCTACATACTTTTTTATATTTATCAGTCAATAAGCTTATTATTTTTATATTTTTAGGAGGATATCGTTTTAGATGATTTTCAATAAAAAACATTAGGTATGTTTTATAATTTATCACAAAAATTGAGATCGATGTGATCATGCCATAGCGCACTGAAAGCGCGAGCTTATCACTAATTCTGTTTTTGAATTTTCATTTCTTTACTGCAAAGGCTGTATCAACGTGAAATTTTTTTGACATCATTTAATTAAATAAAAGCTGAACTGTAAAGTATTTTTTTGGTCGAAATTAGAATTTACAGTCATTTAGCAAAAAACACTAAAAACATTATTAGTAATGGATTTTCATACAACTTCAGACCTAGGGCTGTTTTCTACCCCGGGTTTAGAGAAGTAATGAGCCAATTGCCTAGTAGATGTAGTATTCATTTGAGTAGAGATGAGTAGTATACATTTTTTTTCTACCGAATGATATCTGTCAAATCGCTAAAAGAATACATTTTTTTGTAGGAATGGAAGGGTTGTGTTGATGCTGGTCACGTTGATCAAAATCTCGGCATTATATAAGACGTAAGACTTGTATGTGTATGTATGGAATGGCCTGTAAAAAACATTATGCCATAGATATAATTACCTTATGGCCTTTAAATTAATTAAAGAATCGTGACTCAAAGGTCTTAAAAATAGGCTACCTACTATAGTAGCTACCTACTTGGCATAAGGAGCTCCTTACGCCAAGTAAGAAGGACCTATTTGGCATAATAGGAAAGTTGACTGGTGTTGAATTTATTTCAATTATCGGGACTATTGTAAAATAAAATATAAGACGTACCTACACTAAAACAATAACTACTACCGACTAATAAAGTTCTAAAATATAAGTGATTAAAGTTTTTGATGGGTATTCAGAGGGGATACTTTGTCCTTTTCCCGCAAGTGTTAGTGTGGAAATTGTATGGCATATCGGTTTGTGACGTCACAAGCCGATATAGTGCGCTCTCTGTCTAACATAAAATGAAAATGCTTAAAATTTCCTTAGTTTTTAACGAATTCTAATTTTCTTTTGTTCGGCTCAATTTATGTTCAACCTTTTTATGGGACCATTAAAATATCAGTTAACTAGCATATTTGTGCCAAATAGGTACCTACTTTATGAAATAGACACTTATTTAATATCATTTGACAATCACAATTTCTGCTAAGTGCTCCTTAACAGGCTAAGATGGGCTTTAAATGAGCATGAACTGATTGTCTAGCGTAAAATGATGCACAGCGGCAAAGCTTATAAAACTTCTATGACTTTGAGCTTAAAGTTTATACTGAAATCGAAGGTGTTTAAAAGTTATCAAAATTTTTGCACTGTCAGCCGTTCCATACATAGTACAGTCTTTTAAAGTACTATTATTGTAAGATGCCACCACGAACCATATGCACGAATATAATAGGTACTTACATGCCACATGGCACTTTTTTCAATGATTACAAATAGATTTATTAAAGTCCCTTATTTCAAAGCACTTATTGCAGACGAAGTCGGTTTTATTTCTATTTCAGTCTCTTATATTAGTGTGACAAATACAGACATATATTTATTTTAGAATTTAATTAGGTAATAAGGTGAGTATAGATAGACTAGAGCATTTTACTTGTAACGAAATATCGATCCGCTCTAATGTGTCACCTTTTCAGGAACCGAATAATGAGCTCGATGCTTGATACAAATAAGTTTTGCAAAAAAACCAATAAATTTGTGTAAAAATATTCCACAGTACACGCATTATGCAGATTTAGACAGGAATGTTAAAGGTAGGTTCGTGAGCATAACTTCAAACATCACGATTCACAGCATTCAAAGGTATGTTACTTATAAATGGAAAAGATTTTTAAAATACAGCTTTTGCTTGTTTTGTATTCTTCGTAAGGACGTCGTATTGCATGGAAATGCTCGAGGAAATGTTCTAGTCAATAGTCACTCAATAAATTACCTTTAGAGGCTTAACAAATGTTTTAGAACAAAATGTCCACGTGGCAAGCGATAGTAAACGCTGCGATTTCGATTGCTATGTAAACGTGAATTTCGGCTTGATGTTTTGAAATCTTTACGTATATCGAATCTTACTTTGGGAAGGCAGTATTTGTCATAGACGCGTTACACGACATATGCAAAATAATTGATTTAGAAGGAAGGCGAAGGTGGCATCGTAGTGGCACCTTATATTTGTAAAAGTATAATATCGAATGATAGCGAGTTATACAGGAAATGAGAACAACTAAATTAACGTCTACATTAAACTACATTTATGTGTTAGAATATTATCGAAGTTGAGTTAAACATGTTTGGGTTAACATTATATATGAAATTGTTATTTTCTAATGAAATGAGAGCTAGTAAGTGTCGTGCAGAATTGAACTTTATGTATTAAATTTTCTACTTTATCGGGATAATAAATGGAATATAATTCTAGAGTACTATGAATTTAGTCTGCTACCTTGTAAGTGTGTAACGGAAAATGAAAACTACAGATTGCAATATATAATAATATTACAATTTCAGGAATAATAATAATAATTCGCGGTTTGTATTCTGCACAATTCGTGTCGTGATTTAAATATACTTATATTTTTTTTGTATTTTTTACGTTTTTATAGTAAAAGTTATCATAGATGAGCTACAAATAAATTTTGTACGCCAATGATTTCTCTAACATTTATAATTTTGT